>VFFE01004616.1:3944-23027 GCA_008921705.1 Burhinus oedicnemus | reverse complement strand
CTGGGCATCTCAAAAGAAACTGTAAGGCTGTCTGAAAAAAGGCTAGATGCTAAACAAGGAGCTTACAGCTCTAATGTGCCATGGGAGAGCCAATTCCTCATCCAGAAAAAAAAAAAAAAAAAGTGCCATCTTTGATGGAGAAAAGCAACACGGATCAAGCAAGGAAAATCAATTCTAGATTTCAGACAGTTCAATTTAAGAATGCTGACCAGCTAAAACGAGTTCAGTTGTGCAGCAATAAGAACAGGATCTAATGAAAAGCTAGCTTTATTTCTTCTGAGCTAAGCCACTTTACTATTTTAACAGTTATATTCTTCCTATATTCTACCACATACTTCTGATCTCATGCTATCTCTTCCAACCCTAACTACATAGCTAGGTTCTTTTATTTTCATAATTCTATAAAATACTTAACACCTGACTTCTGATAATTATCTTGGCTCTTGCCGAATTTCTAAGTTCCCTGAGATCCTTTGAGCAAAGGAACAAATAAACTCTCTTCCCACTTCCACCTCCATATTTTTAAAAGATGCTCTTCACAGCTCCTACCTCAATATGGCTTCAATTCCAAAGTGCATTTTTTAAGACTACAGTAATGGGGAAAAAAAAGCCCAACAACACAAAACACCAAAGTCACACCTCAGGTTCTAGTTAGCAAGAAAACTTTGTCATCACATTGGTGGCCAGTCAGTGGAACCAAGTTATTCCTCAGTTCTAGGTACTTGCAGAGAAGGAGATGGGAGCTACATCAGTGATGCAAGAGGAAGAGGTGAACAGAGAAGCTGAAAGGGTTTAAAACTGTAAATATCCTTCCTTTGGCTCCCTCCTCCCCTTTTCTGGGAAGCTCAGACAGGCAGTTTCAACCTTTCCACCGTTTATTTAACTGGCTTAACAGAGGGTCCTAACAGGTCACAAATAAGCTTTTCAAATAAAAAGCACAAGTTGAAATCAACTGTGGATATATCAAAACTCATGGCGAGGCCATTTTTATTACTCAAGGTGGAATTAAGAACCATTACAGCCTTCTTTTAATAGCAGATCCACATAAGAAGGCCTCTTCAGCTAGCTGAATGCAGGTAGAGGTTTCTCAGAACAAAAGCACTTTTGACCCATTCTTCTAAAACAAACAAACAAAAAAATACCTAGGTTTGTATCCAAATCTAGTATTGCTTAAGGACAAATACATCCTTTAGATCAGTATAGATTATTTTTGCCACAGCATTAAAACTTTAAAATTCTAAAACGTTTTTGCTAGAGAGATTACTCTTGCTTCCTTAAACCCTGTACCTTTGCACATTTTCTGGTACTCTTTCCTTTTCAAATCTTTAATACTGGAACACTTTTCAAGCATCCTGCTGGCACATCATACGAGAGGAGTGGAGACTAGCAAGACAAGAAAGGAAATAAGCATCTTATGGGTGGCATTGAAAGATGTTAAAAAAATACTAGCCGGTGCTGAGTAGGATCAAGTGAAATGTGGGCAAAATATAAACTGCATTACATGTTAAGAGTTTATTAGCAGCCTCATACAGCTGCTCAAATTCAGGCATCTAATACAGGGATGTGAACAGCTGGTACCATCACCTGCTGTTCCTGCAGAGTGAAAGGGAGTGTGTGACCTTCCGCTGCAGCACATGGGTCTTGTGCATGTGAACAAGTACCGGTATGGGTTGCGAAACTCAATAGCATTAAGAACTGACATCCAAAAAGAAACTGTACAACTTAAAGGCAGCTGAATGAGAATGATCTTCACTTTCAGATTTTTAATGGATTGTTAGCAAAAGTGGAAGGGAGAAAACAGTTTGCAAAATTTAAATTGATGTTGCCTCTGACACAAAGCTTTAATAGTCACTTACCAAACCATTAAATTAAGCATTCCAGGATGTCTATGATGGTTCTATATTTCTTCAGCAATTTCTTTTTCTCTGAAGAAAACATTTTAATTTTTTTCAATTATTGAACTATCATTCGGCTATTCTGTTAGAGTTGCTCTATTGCTTTCTACAATGTCTGAATCTTCATTTCTTCTTCCACATTTCCAACACTCTTAGGAAAGCCTTTTCCCCAAGAAAATGTTACTTTTTTATTTACCAAACATGCATATTTCTTCCCTTATGTTCTCAATGAAGCAGAAGCCTTCATGATGAAAGTGTTCAGACCCCTGTATCATGCAAAGAAGTCATGTGCTTTCAGAAAAGTTTGTGGCTTAGAACTTACCTCTTTGCCAAACCAAAATCTAGTTTTCCTACAATATTACAGTACTTCTATTTCAACTGAAAAGGTCTCTTCCTGTTTACCATGTTTTAACAGACTGGTAAATATTTGAGCAAACATATTTCCTACACCTTTGTGTCATCATCAACAATGCCACCAAAGTAAATATTCCCAGGACTGTGTTCTCCCCACTCGCTGTACCAGCCTGATCACTTCACGTATGAAGTGCTAATTTCATACTGGGGCAGAATGTATTTAAGAGAGGGGAAGCACAGACGTAAAATTTGATAGTGCTTGTTAGATCTTAAGTCTGACTGAATATATTTACACTTCAGACACCGAAAACCCAAATGTTTTAATTAAGAGCGAAGTATGCAAAGAAAAACATAGCATTTATGAACGACAAATGTGAAAACTTCAGACTGAAGTGAAAACCAGCTAATGATGTCTCCTCCTATGCTGCCATGACAGCCATCTTAGTTATTACAGAACTATTATGGGCCACTATAAACTGTCTAATCCTGCTTTGAAGAACATCCAAGTTCAGTTACTAAAGATGCTTACATGAGCAACCATATTTTACCAGTGCCACTCATTTTATTTCTAGAATAAAGCCCCTCCCCTAGGCTATACCCAGATCTAATAGCCCATTCTCCTTCAATACACCATGATCAAGATAACAACCACATCTTGATTTATTTCAACAATACCTCGTATTTACAATCTGCCACCTAAATTATTTAAGCAGTTAACCAAGAGGTTCGTGCTATCTAATTCAACAGCCGCTTGGCAGACTTCACCATTGTATCAAGAAAAACGACAATTTCCTGAAAAGTAACAGGGCACAAAGACACATTTCAATAAAAAAAAAAAAAACAAACAAAAAACTTTCTCCCAGAATTAAGTAAAACACGATCAAAAGCAAACAGCATTGTTTTGAAGTCTCTCATGTCATTTAAGTAGCAGACACATCGAGAATTATTTACAGTCATGCAAGCATTCAGACTCCTGTCCCAAGCAAAGGCAGCATGCGCTTTCTAAAAGACTGCTCTGTTTAGAACTTACTGTTTCAATATGGCAGGAATAAGTTGCAGCTTACTTCTACAAAGACAGAACTGGAAATTAGAACTTCTGAAGTGCTTATATTAGGGTATAGATAGAGGATCAAACAAACAAAGTGCTACCATCACTGAAAAATTTAACATATTCAGTTAACAAGCATTAATCAAGTACACCCCTTGAGTATTACAATTGTATAATTGTGATTACAGTGCACAATACATTAGTGTAAGCTGTCATGGAACCAGTTTCTATTCATTTTAACAGGACAGCTAAAACCAGTATCACCCCAAATTTCAGTTCTATTGCATTTAAGTGCAAGCTCTCACCTAACACATTTTACTTTTACATTTCTACACATCTTGCATTGTCTTTTTTTTTTTTTGTCATAACCTGTTTTGTCTCACCCTGTTCCTCAACTGTCATGTAACGGTACACCTCCTCTTTCTTCCACAATGTGCTTGATTACAAAAGTAGTCTGAACTGACAAGTTTTAACTTTACAATTGCACCATGCAAAGAGCATGGACACATTCACTTCATGATGTTCAAGTGATGAGGAGTCTACATCTATCCATGCCCTTAAACTAAAGGAGAAATGTCCAAATATAATTAGAAGTTCAAAGCAAGAGCAGGTTGCTTTAACACTTCCAACAGCATTTCCAAGTCACATGGATGCAATACATCATACAATACTAATGTAGAGCTATCAGTTTTCTGCAATAACTATTACTAGTTGATAAATATTCCGTCTCAAGATGGGTTTTATTTCCTACAATTTTGTAACGACATGTACTGATTCACTCTCCCTAGAAGATTTACATGTATTTAACTCACTCACGATTTAGCCTTCCTCACTCTATTTCAGAATTTGCAGAAAGTATGTGTTGATACCACCAACACTGGAATGAATGCACTTTAAACTCATACATGACATGACATTTCCATCTCTTTCACCTCAGAATCCATCATATCACAAGACCTCAGACCCTATCTTTAAGCCACTGTACCAAACCTTTTCTTTGTAGCTTTTAGAGGTGCTGTAAAACAAGTTAAAATCATGTCATCTAAAAGATGACAGGAGTTTTCATAGGACTGCATGCAGCTATAAGCTTTATAGCTCTTTCCTGGACAGATTTGCTGTCTTGTATAATTTCTAAAGGCAAATTACAAAAGCAACATCTTGACTATCCACCTGAATTTTTTTTTTAAGAACTTAGAACGAGGAGTTCCGTAATACATTGGAAGAATTTTTTTTCCCCCCTATTTGCAAAAAAAACCCTTCAGCAATAATCTGTTCCACAACACTCAGACAGTAGACAAGCTAGGTACAGTAACCCTAAAAACAAAAAGCTCTTGCAAGTTTACCCCAAACAGGCAAGCCACCAACCGCACATCCCTCACCATCACCCTTCCCTAACCAATCAACTTGCTATTTTAATAACAATGCTCTCCATTACTCTGCTACTTTTATACTTACCTTTAAATCCCTCCTGCTCTACCTCTCTTCTTGCTGGCTTTTTTCTTCCACGCTAATTATCAAGAGAAGAAGCACTTTATTACGCATCCCTGCACTATTCCTGAAAAAAGGACATTTTACCCAATTGAATCTTTTTTCAAACTTCTTCAAACTCATATCTTGCTATAAACCACATTAGGGATCAGCCAACGATGGCGTGTTTGAAGAACAGATGGAGGTAGTCATTAAGAAAAACCCTTGAGTGTTTAACAGCTTTGTATACTTAATGACTTCTCTCTGCTTCCACCCTCTTAAGCTACAAACTCTTTGAGGTGAGGAATGCTTCACTATGCTTGTTGTGTATGTATGACCAATGCTTCTTGGCAGTCCTATTACATATTATGCAACTATATAAATATGCACCTGCACTTTCTGAGACAAGTTATTGCTTCTTTGAAGTAGATCACCTTTGAGAGATTGTTTTCAACCAGTTAAATGGCAGCAGTTTAGCAAGAAGACAGTTAAAAGAAGGAAAGGCGACAGAAGAGCTATATATTTAATAAACTTCTACTGGAATTCAGGAATTTAATGTATACTCCTACTTCCAGAGGGTTTTTACTATAATGCAAATAGCCTTAACATCTCTTAGTTGGACACAATTCCTTTTAACTAATCTTGACCAAAACAAAGACATCATCATCAAAAAAAAAAAAAAAAGAAATAAAACCTCCACAGATGACTTAAGAGGAACCTTAACTTCAGCACAGCATCTGGTACTGCCTTTCTACCAAATCAAACTGCAATTTATTGCCCTCTAATGTATGTACATTAGGCCATTTCCTTTATGGCTCCACTTCACACAGAAGCAGTAACTGAAGGAAATAATGGAGTGCCCAACAAGTGGGAAAGTAATTGCTCAACAAGCGTGGAACAAGAGAGAGTCAGTTGCACACCGTGCACATGTGGCAGCTCTTCAGAGTCCAGCCCTGCAGTGGTAACAGAAGGCTGGTGTTACAGAACAAGTCCACTGTGGGAACTCCGCCAAGCAACAGCCAGGAGCGCTTGTCCATCTAAATCCTTGGGTCCTTAAGGATTAGGGGTCAGGAAACAATTCCTTCCAACAGCACCACCTCCTGCCTGTACCTGCCAGTCATTAGCCATGCACAGATGGAAGACTGTCAAGCTCTAAGCTCCAGTCTTAAATTGCACCTGAAGAACTGTATTAAAAGGATGCTAAGGTGGTATTGCAAGGGTGGTGGTAGGCTGCAGAAGGGACAGTTCAGTTGCCCTGACTTGAAGAGAAATGCAGAAATACCTTGTGTGAAGACCATCTTACTGGGCTCGTCAGGTTTTTTTGCTCTAGATATTCCCAGAGTCACTCCACTTCTTTTGAATTTACTCAGTAAGTTTCTCACTACTCAGAAACACAAAATAGAAGACGAATGCAAGAGCTAAAAAGTTATCAAATTAAGGATGCTACACAACTGCAGTTTAGCCCTTTCTGCCTGTTCAGTCTTAGATATACAATCTCTCAATTACAAGCTTCCACTTCTCAGGAGTCCCAGTTTCATTCAGCACACTATGTTGAAGGGCTCAATGAACAATTCCACACAATCAATTATAGTTCAGAGTGACCCCATCCATACCTGACTCCTCTCACGCTCTGCATAAATGCTGTCCTGCATACAACAGAAACGCCTTGGAAAAGGTTATGGTGCTTGTCATGGTACACCTATAAGCTTCACAAATATTAACAGTTATTCTTCATCAAGCACATACATCTTTTTTCTTCCTTTATACAGAAAATAAACTAAATCTTCAGTGAAATTATGACAATTTTGTTGTTAGTTTCGGGCTTAAGAAGCTCACATCCCAGGTCTCCCAGTGCAGCTACCATTCTTAGGGCACGTTAGTGTCACTCCAGGAAAATGACTTCGAAAGTAAAGCACAAAATTAGCAAACACCTGAGAAAGGTCTGCTTTATTATTTCTCCAGTAACATAAAAAAAAAAAAAAATCTATGCCAAAAGTATCAATAGAAACCTATTACTCGAGGGAAATTCAAGGACCTCAGCAATAAGACAGTCATTTGATTCATTTGATGCTACAATAAGATTAAAAAGAAGACTAATCTCTCTCAAGGAGAATATTTAGAACTACCTGCAGCTTCAAAGCAAAAATACTGCATTGGTTTACCTTCCCTGTGCACTTGGAAGGATGCCTGCATTCATGAAGACAAGGAACTTGCTTTTAAAATGACAAATTTTATTGCATTGTCTAAACACAATTTGCAAAAATAAAGTCTGGATTCAGCCTACAGGCAAAGCATCAAATTAAGATTGTCACCTTGATCTTCATATTTCTTATAGTAAGCTGACAGAAAATATTAAGAGAAATTAACTGCAACTTCTGTACACTGTGTCAGGTCATGCGATATGGACTAAAATTGTATTGCCATCCACTAATTAGAGTGAGGCTGAGTTAAAGTTATGGAAGAAACCTTGCTCTATCAATTTCCTAACCTTTCTTACATGCTTTCCATTCTTCTTAAAAGTTTTATAAAATGCTAGCCTGAGTTGCTTGGTTTTCCAAAATACCAAGTTAAAATGTATGGATACCTGTTATTTAACAAAAAAAAGTAATTAATTTTTTGTTTTAATTTAAGTTATCACAGGAACAGACATAATCTAAGTGACCAGTGAGTCTTCTAGATCTTTTATATGAAGCTGCTATGCAACAGAAAAAACTTAGGTGATTTTTTTTAATGTCTGCTCTAGATAACATCGCAATTCTTCAATGCAAACAAAGGGAGAAGTATCACAGCTTACAATTCATCAGTATTTGTTATTTACTAGTAAGTCCAAGCACTTCCTGCAGAAATTCAGGATATAAATAATAAATAACATACGGCATTGCTTTTATCTGCAAAGTGCAAAATAACAAGCATTGCAGCACTATACGTATCCCGCATCCATATAATCTAATTCCTACACTTCTTTAAAAAAAAATTATTTTTTCCCATTTCTTAACTTGAGCAGATCACAATGAATATCTCAGATTCTATTCAATAGCGCTGCAATAGCATTGAGAACAGGCCACACATTTATATTTACTACGGATTTACCACTTCTTAAAACTAGATCTTTCAGAAAAAGTTCAGACATTAATTCCAAACCAGGATAAAATTCCTGTATTGTTTTATACAAATGTCAGGTTTTCCCTAAAAACTGAGTTTCCAGGGCTCAGACATGAGAAAATGAGTGTGCAATCAAATCTACATACCAGAAAACTGATGGCTACAGTAACAAGTATATTAAATCGGTACACTGGGCAAAGGTTCTCTTACGGTTACAGTCATTTGACCTTTAGCCAGCTCTTAATGCCCCAGCCAACCCTCTAAAGATGGAGATTTGCAGCAGCTTCTTGCCTGAAATAAGCCATGAAAAGATTCTTCTGAACCCACTGTACAAGCATTCATTTAAAATGTCATGAATGTGCATGAAATCAGAGTGCTTCTAACAGCTTACTTTGCAGCTTCTGTTTAAATGCACTAACTCTGAACCACCAGAGGATAAAAGGACTCAAACCTTCCAGTCTGGCACTCATGGACCTAAAATATACACAAGCACCTCTTCACAGGTGTGTTTACCTAGTTTAAACCTTATTTAAATAGACTCTGGATGCACACACTTTCCACAAACACCTGCTTCTTCCACTGCAGTGCTGACTTGTACAAGGCAGTTGTATTCAGTCTTTTTCTGTCCTAAAGCCATCCTACACACCAGTAAGCAGCACTTCAGTCATGAAAATCCTGGGTTACTGACTCATCTCCCCAATCAGAGCAAAGCACAAATTCTGCAATGAGGAGAACAACTACAGAAGTACCTGCTCTTACCATCATACTGGAATGGTCTGAAGACTTCAACAGCCACAGCATGATTTAAGGAAACCCAATCCTCCTCAGATCATGGAAAAGCAAGCTTATAATTAATTCATATTTCCAGCTCTTTGTGGTTATAAAACCTCTCCCTAGTGAGCTCAAGAGCATCCTAAGTTGGAAACGCTCATGAAAGAGAAGATGCTCAGTTACCACTGGATGTCAAAAAGAAGCTTCCTTTTGTTGACCTAAATTCCTAACAAAACTGACGAAATGAACAACTACTTCAACATCCAGACACATTTTCTAGATACTCGGCTTACTTCGAAAACCAGTCAAATGGAAGTTGTGGTGACAGTGATCCTAGATCCAAACTTGTATCAATACTAAGGCTTCCATCAGTTTTAAAATGACCTTTGAAGGAGTAGTTGTATTTCAATTTTGCATGCATGGACAAAGCTTGTGAGTCACTGCTTCCATATGGTCGTAACTCAGGACACAGATTTTTGCTTTTTTCTAAGCACTGGAAATATGAGACACTACATCAAACTTAGGCTTATGGTGCTTATCTTAGTATAACAAGCATTCAGCTATTAAATCTATCTTGGAGTAACTTATGCATCATCCATGATGACAGAACCTCTATTTTTCCTTTCTGTTTTTCAGGCAACTACTATCCATAATAATTCAAATATATGCAGCCCATAAAAGTATAAAAATGGCATACAATAAACCAAATTATAGTAGATCGGAGCAGACATGCTGTTCATTTAAAAATTATTAAACCGTTTTTATAAATCTACATAAAATTGCCACAGAAATTAAGTTTCTCTGTCAGAATTTTAAAAAGCAACATCATTCCACATAACTCAGGTCCAAGGCCCTTAGCTAGGTATGCTGAACTGTAAAAGTGGAGTTACTCTGACCATAATCATGGGATTCTTTGTGCCGACCAACAGCATCTTCTCTAGATGCTTCCTTCAAGAGCCCATTTAGGTATTACAATGGGATGGGATACCACTACTTAGTTGCAAGGAAGCGTTTACTATTTTGGTAATCAAATAAAACACGTTATGTAATTTAGTTACTCTTGAGGAGCAATACTTTGAAATGGGAATCTCTAGCTGCTGGAGGCATACGGTGCATCTTTATACCCTTGACCGGGGTATCTCAGCATCACAGTCATGACAGAGTTAATACCCACTAGCTCAGAGGAGAACAAAAGGTACTCCAGTGCAACATGCCTAACATTTACATTGCCTCTCTTTGCTCATTAAACAGGTTTTGGTTAAATAATGAACAAACTGTATTACAGACTCCGATGAGAATTCCAAAATTATAAATCAACTGGTAAAGCCCAGAGGAGAATGAAGGGAGTGGGAGGGAAGGAAGGATAATATTGACTAATATAAAGGGCGCAGCTTGACAGTGGATATTCCTGCCACACCTGATCAAACATGCTCCATGGGGGAGGGGAAGGGAGGGCGAGAGCAAGAGGGGAGATGGGACAAGGCAGCCTGAAATTTGCATCCGGAACAGATTAAAATGGGTTCTTGGGGGATTGAGAAAATACATAATATATATTACTATAAATGCAAAATTGTACTAAAAGCTAACTCAAATGTCAAAGATTACAGCTTGAATAAATTTAAATATAAAAGCAATGCGTTTCCATGAGCTAATGAAAGAGACATGAAAGGAAGGTCTAGGCAGAAAAAAAACCCACCCACAAAAAAATCTAAGCTTGGTCTTTTCAATGCCTAGAAGATGTGGCAGGAGACTCTGTCTCATTCAAAGTATTGCTTGGGAACCAGTCCTTGTCTAAAACCGGGAAAAAATGGAGCATAGCAATGATGTCCTATCTCAAGACACTAGTCTGTAAATAGCAGTCATTGAAGCTGAAATTACCTGTTTAAAAGAACCCCATGCAGTCAAACCAACACCATATATAAGCAATTATTACATGATGACTAATACTCACAGGGAATCTCTGAATCTCTCAGTACATTAAACTTTGCTTTCTCTAACGCAAGCAGATAGCTGGCTTGCATTTTTTCCCCAACAAGTCAACAGCAAGTTGTATCTAGTTACTCTAGATAAACGGCCAGTCCCTGACATTTACTCATACTGCATTTATTTGAGCATCCTGACATTCCCTGCTCTTGTTGATGAGAAGAGGTACTTGCAATAATGGCAAAGAACTTCCAGAGTCTCATTTTAAAGAAAATTTTATCTTGTAGAAGGGAGAGAGGAAAATTTCCTCCCAAAACACTTTTGGTGACTGTATGCATATCCTACAGAAGATGAGTGAGATTACAAAAAACCCACAAATCCAGACCGTCACGTAGTCTGGGTACAAGCATAACATCTACAACAAAGATACTATCCAGAAATGCAGGCTGTGCAGGAGCTCCCCAAGATGTCATGACCTGACAGAAGAGTCCTGCTCACAACCAAGAGAAGTTCACCCCGCAAAGAAAAGTAAAGCATTACACTTGCAGCCCCAAAAGAGGAAGGAATTACGGCCTTACAACTGGCACGTGTCCTCAGCACGTCTTGTGGAAGCAGCACTACTGTACTTCTAGAGAACATACTTTTTATGGGATTCCAGCCTCAGTGCTGACACGAGAATGGGCACACTTCACAATCAGAAATGCAATGAGTCCATCTCAAACTTAAGTTGAGTGCAGTTCTGAACACTCACTGTAATAAAGGGACCAGAAAAAAAAAAGCTTCCTTTCAAATAGTACAACCAGTAAGACAAATTCTGGGAAGAACCAGCAGAATGCCACATGCAGCTCAGTATTAGCCTCACTTCCAGACTCTCAACATATATTTCAGGTTACACTTAAACAATCACTCCTGAAACTACAAAAAGAGAAAATGTGGGGGGAAGGGGAGCAAGACATGTTAGGAGAAAAATCACGGTCAGAATACACATCACAGCCTTGTGTTCTACTTCTGTAATCAAAATACATTTCCAGTTCCTTTCAGTGCAACTGGTCACAAAGTAAGCCTTTCGCTCCAAGATTCAAGAGACCCAAATGGAAAGTGAAGTCTGTGCTTCACGTATTACTCATAACAAATGATGAAAACCAACAAACCAAAGAATGTGAGGAGAAAACAAATAATGGGAGGCTACTTTCTAAGCAGATTTTTCCCATCATTCACAGATCAGAAAGCACAGAAAGACTATGCATAATAATATACAAGATTTCATATATTACTACAAGCTTCAGTATATTGAAGAAACATGCATATTTACATTTTAGAAAATTGTGTATATATACACACACAAATATACACACACACACACACATCTCTCTCTTCAAACAGTGGCAAGCAGTGGTATTTGTGTGCTAGTTTACGTTGGTATTATTTGTCTAAAAGTATATACATACTTGCTCTTTTCTTGTTATTCAATATGTGACCTCTGGATAGTAAGTAAGACAAACAAGTACACCTGTACATTTATTCACATATAACCTAGCAGTACCTGCTGATTTCTGTATAAGCTTACCTGTTATATTATTCAGCACTTCTTTTAAGAGGCTAAAGCTATGCAGCAGGGGATCCCTTTCTTCATCCTATAGGTTAAATATAAGAAGGAAGTCATTAATGAGGCAAAACATATTCCTGAAGACAAATCTTAATAATGGGTCTGTAAAGACCTCACCTTCATATTCACAGAAGTACTGTGGGTTGAGTTTATCACTGTCAGTGCGTTTACTCCATGAAAATCAAAAGAAGCATTTTTGTTTTCCTGCTAGTGCTCCCCAATGTCATACAGCTCAAATGTCAAACCACAGGTTCAAGACTGAGCGTTCTGATTTGGCTTTATTGTCCTTAGAAGTATTTCTGATTAGCCTTCCGCTGTTCAATAAATTTCAGAGCAAATCTACCTCGTACCATATTGAAATGGCTCATCTGGATTTGCTATAATGTTAATCTATGCAGATTGTAATGGGAACAGAAATACAATGACATTTGGTACCATTAAAACAACTTGAAGAAAGAATCACAGTGCAAAATTTATATGAATAGCTGCAGCCTTTAGCCTTAGTCTATCTTTACAATATTAAAATAAGGAGAAGCAGCAGTTTCTCCAAGCTGTGTACACCCGCAGCCACACCTCCTACTGGGTGCCAGCGAGCACTAATGAAGAAATGCCTGTTAGAAAGAAAAAGAGCCCTGCCCTTTGACAAACTGAAACCACTTGTGCTGGATGACAGCCATCTGCTATTCATGTGACATTCTGAAGTGCACCACAGATACAGTACACCACATGCATACATTTACACTGCAGAAGCCATAAACTGACCAATGCATCATTAGACTTGGAAACATTGTATTAATGGCTTTTAACAAAACAGGTGTGAAACTATTAACAGGTTTTAGTCCAGAATATAGCTAGCAGTCAGAAAACAAAGCTAAAAAAAGATACTATGCCATATGAAAAATTTAAAAATACCCTATATGTAACGACTAAATAAAATAGCACCATATATTCAAAATCCCTGACTTACCAGGCAATAAAAGTCTAAATGAGATGATTCCCATGTGGAATACAATGTGGGTTTTTTTGCTTGTTTACAGGGTATACAGGTAGAAGATTTCCAGCTTTGTACCTCCTACCATCACTGGCACACAAGAAGCCAAAACTGCTCAGCATGAAACAACATAGAAAGTTATTCTAACTTTACTTACAAAAGTAATATAATGAGTGCTAAAAAAAATGGAGGTACTTTTCTAAAACCAGGTGGTTTCTGCCATAGCATGAACAGGTAGCAACAATTCAAGGTAACTTACCAGATGTGTGTGAGTGCTCCATCGGGCATTACGCTTTATGGCTCCCACCACCGCGTTAATTTCACCTTGTACAATATAAATGTTCTTATCCACCATCCTGACAATCCTGAAAATAAAGGCAATTCAAATTAATCTCCAGCCCCTCATAATCATTCTCTCCCTCAGATAAAACATCAAGTTGGCTCTAGTCAAGCAGGAGGCCTGCAGAGATGCAAGAAACTTTCAGATCTTTGCTTTGTGCATGCAAATACAGTCATTTTATCAAAAGGAAGACAAAAAGAAGACCTTTTTCCACAGAGTGCATTTTCAGGACCATGAGAGCAGACAGTTAGTTATAACAGGGCATCTGTGAAGCAAGAGACAACTGTGCCAAGGCACATTCCTCGTTTTTTTCCAGTCTATGTAAGTTCACAGAAAGATAAAGTGTTAGGGTACCAGGACAGACATCCATGACAATGCAATAACACACACATCTCCAGCACTTATGCAAAGTCCCACAGCTCTACATAGAACACAAAGCCAATCTTGTACTCTGTTAAATAAGCATCAGTGGCTTGAATAAGCTGGCCAGAGCAAAACTCTTCGGGACTTTAAACTTTGACAAAATACAGTAATTTATAACAGATGTTGGTTTCACAATTGCTTCATGAAAAAACCTTTCAAGAAAGCAGGCAAGTAAAAAAGTCATGGGTAAGACCCCCACAAAGAAATGAGCAAAACTAGAGACAAAACTGGATGGAACACGGGGAGAAAAAGTGAGGAAGCTAAAGGCAGACATTTACTCTCATGTAGCCTGAGGTCTTACAGGGAAAGACTTAAACTGATGTACACAGAGAGAACACCAGAAGAGCGGAAAGAATTTTTTACAAGCAAGAAATACTTGTAATGGTCTGAGAAAAAGAAACAAAGAGTAGATTACTATAGGATTATTCTCTCTAAACTAGCTGTACCCCAGATATAGTCAAGCATAAAGAAATAACAATAAAGGGGAATGAACAGACACAACTGTTCATGAAGAATAAACAGGACCAGAGAGTCAGATGATACCGTGTCTGCAAATGAGAAGGATATAGTGAAATGGTAGCCAAGTAATGAGACTTTTTTCAGAAGATATGAAAGGAAAATAAGGAATCCAGCTTGAAATCACAACAGGCTATCCATAGGGAAGCAAAAGGCTGAAAACAGATGAAACATTGATCATAACACTTCAAATCAGACAAGCTCATTTAAAGGACTCAGCTGGGGAGGGAGGGCAGGGGGTAATAATACACGGAGAATATGAGAAAGAATTTTGCCCATGTAGCAAAACCAAAGCTGGAAGGAAACGGTTTTGGTGTATTACTCCAGACCTCAGAAGCGCCACCACAAAAATTTCAGAACATACATCCTGGATCTGTCAGGCTTCACATTAATTAACATGTTTGAATTATCAACAACACTTCAAATATACAAATATCCTCTAAGTGAAAGAGACTAATTTGCTTCAGGACTCTGTAAATAATGGAAAGAAAGCAAAATATTATAAAGAGATACCTTATCAAAGGAGAGCATCAGATTTGTTTTGTTCTTTTTATATGTTTGCAGTAGGATGAATAATCTTATGGCAAAACTGTTTCTTACTTCATTAGATTAATTACACGTAATGGTATTCTTAAGTGTTACACAATAAATTAGGGGCAAAGACAGAAGTATTTTAAAATGTAGGAACTGCCATGACAGACCAGACCAATAGTTTATCTCATTCACTACTGGATGATTCAGAAAAATAAACAAATAGTTCTAGCAAGTAGTTTGCTTGTGTCCTGAAGAACAAAGGTTTATATCCTCCCTCCACAGCTGTACATAACAGAACCACAGATATTCTTCCTACTCATGTGTCTAATGCTTGAGAGGTGTTCGCCTCCCCAACAGTAACTTATTTATATGACTGTGTTAAAATATTGCATAAAAATACCCTTGATCACAATTTTTTCTACTTTTATATGTTGTCTTTGTTTTAGTACAAGGCATTAATGGGAGATTTTCTCCACCATGTAAAACTCCTCACTTACTTATTTCTTCTTTTAGTAATTCTAATATTTTCCATATTTCTACATAGGCAGCTTCAGGGATCAAAACTCTGGTCCACAGAAGTACTTCTGGGGAAATACTTTGTACATTCAAATTTGTCAAGACTCAAGTTTTCCCTGTCTTCACTTTAACAAAACGATATTGAGCATGTAAACTTTGTCGTGCCATTCCAGGTATTCAGCAAACTGACATGGAAAAAAGGCTCCCCCAACCTGATCTGGAAAAGCATGTAAAGAAATAACAGACGTATGTATCACATGCCTTGCACGTACACAGATACTCAACAGTTCTGCCAATATTTAAAGTGATGCCAAAGCTTAAATGCTATTCTGCATACTACTGAATCTGCTTGTAGAACTTCTATTTCTTCTCCTCTACTTTTAACCTAAAAGAATGAAGACAAAAGCTTGTTGAACTCAGTCCTTCCTGAATGTAGGAGACTCACAGTGCTCAACTGTTCCCAAACCTGGTGCTATCTCCAAGCAGCAGAATACGAAGTAGACAGACACAAACCTCCAACACACACCTTTTCCTTTTAACCTGCTGAGAAACTGAATGTGCTGGTCATTTCAAGCAAGGGTGCAAAAAAATCCATGTTGCTTGGCAGGGCTCTCCTGACATTAAAATCCTGCAAAATTTAAGGGATTTTTTTGCAATTATATCCTTTCATTGCTAACTATTTGAGAACACTTGATGAGAATGCACTCCTTTCCTCACTGCAGATTCCATTAAATGTAGTTTTATTCAAAAGTACAAAAATTCACTTTACACATGCAAAAAACCTTACTGGTCCAATGCAATTGAAATACCCTATCATGCTGGAGGCAAATTCACTCTCAGATCTCTGAACATCACACATACAGCCCACTTCACCACAAACACTGGGTAAAGACAGGGGAAAATCCTGCTTTACGTTTAAGCTTACAGTTAACCAAGCAATGGCACACACACATGCCAAAGTAAACCACAGCCAACTATCTTCATTCATGCAAAGGACCTTTGCGACTGTGTGCTGGAGAAGAAAATAGAAAATAATTACATGGTAGGGTGGAAAGCCTGACGACTATTTTCAGAGAGATGCACCTTGTAAGCTACACCCACCAAAAGCACCATCCATCCGTGTAAAAGTTTAAAAGTTTATTTCAAGCAAGGGAAATCACCTCTAAAATCTACGCTTCCCAAAGCCTACCCCCTTTTAAACTATTAGATAATTTCAGTATGCATTCCTTTAACTATATCTGCATCACAAGCAACAACTGCTCACATTTTAGAGCTCAGTACAGATGTACTATATTGAAAGAAGTTTTAAGATTGAAATTATTGCTCTGAAGCTGCAGAGAGAAAGTTACAAGATTTACCAGACCAGCACTAAACGATCAGTTGGGTTTAGGAGAGCATAGTGGTTAAGTCAAGCAAAACCACTAAATGTTTGTTCAACATACAAAAAAAAAAAAAAAATGCTACCATGAATTCAGGCTTAATGTTACACAGGCATGGTCTGGTCTGAAGAGTGAACCTGTTGGTTGGACAAGTTAACAGAACTGCTAGTGCTGAAGATCATTAAAAAAGTTGAAACAACCTCCCTAGTAAAGCCATGGTTCTGACACCTCTTGATGTCTTAAGATCAAGACTGGATGCCTTTCTTGAAAGCAATCTTTAATCAAACACAAGATAGTGGACTCAGTACAGAAACAAATGGATTAAGCTGTGTGGTCTTAAGTTATACAGAAAAAAAACAGGAAAGGTACCTATTAAATTTCAAATGCTTTTTAGCTCCTTATCTCTTCAGTCAGTCTACATAAACTCCTGTTTCTTTCTTGTGACAGGTTCATACATTTGCTTAAATCTGCAGATGAGTCCTCAGATTTCACTCTTGTGCAGAACTCTGACAGGCAGCAGAGTGAAAGTGACAGCTCCAAACCAAGGCAACACATCTTCCCAGCCCACCACAAGAAACAGGGAAGCTGTTAGCATTCACAGCCTCACTGCTAACAAGGTTAGGAATACTGTGAGTAGAAAAAGGTAGATGCCTGAGCATGTCATAGAAGAACAAAAATCTAACACTCGCTTCTCAAAGCCTTCAGCAATGTTCTGTGGACAGTAATTATCACTATTCTGAGACTTCTGAAATTGCATCAGATGTGAAATCTTCATATAAAAGCACTGACAAGATTTACATCTGCAAATGTTATCTCACACGTGCACTGAACACTCCACTGCTCAACCTTGGAACACAGTACCCTAAAACAACCCAGTGCATAGGAACCCAAATTTTTCCTGGGTATTACCATAACAAGTCTCAGGTACACCTTGAGGAAACACTCCCTTCCCTGCAGGGAAATGTGTGCAACTCTTCTGGAAACAAGCAAGAGTTAGCATCAGAAGTGACAAAGTCTGGCAGACGTCCAACAATTCACTTCTTCCTATCACTAACTTCAGCCTTCAGCTATGGTAACTGACTCAAACCCGGTGAAACTACTCCAATAAACAGCAATAATAAAAAACAACATAATCACTACATATGCAAGAAAGGTAGTATTTCAAAGTAAGCTTCCATTGACCTAAATTTGCACTGTTTATGATAATGCATGAATAATCTATATAGTCCTGACCCAGATTTGGCAACTTGAGTCCTGATACAATATGCTGCTACCAAAACAGAACACACAACACCCTTCAGTCCATGAATCACAAAAAAATTCCTGCCTAACTCAGAGCTAGCTAGGTAACCCAGAAGCCCAGCTGACAATGAAAAAGCTCCTTTTCTTCCTTCTAAACCACACATGGAAGGTACCCAAATCTCAATCAAGAAACTTAACTTGCTTGTTTTTTTCACATAACTACTCTGCAATAAACGTCACAGGCACTAAAAGTTCACAGAACTCAGGATGTTTCTCCAAAGGCTAGCTCCTAATGCCTGGACAAAAATAACAGAAAAGTTTTCATTTATAAGTATAGCAAGGAACTGTGCAGTCCACTGATGCCAAAATTCTGGGCAATTGAGGATGCCCTTTAAAAGATAAGGAGCAGTAACATGACAGTGGTGGCACACCAGAAAGGAAGGTGGGACAGGCTTCTCTGCAAGTCTCCACATTTAGTTACAACAGTGAGATAGCACCTGGGAATCAAGAGAAGGCAACTCGCACTTATCTGTCAAAACTGCAGAGTGAAAATGAAACCTAAGGTAAATACGGAGGGAGGTATTTCCTTTCTTCCAATTACTTCATACTGTGGAAACCAAGAAACATAGTATCAGCTGAACCCATAGCGTACACTCTAAGTCAACTCTGAGCCTTCCTCCTGCAACAGCTAAGAAGCTGGCGATAAGCTGGGAAAAGTCTCTGTTTCCACCCATTTTTAAGCAAGCCAACTTCACGCCCGGTACGCGGGTGACCGTGCAGGTGCGGTGCACACCCGGCACTTCCCCGGCGCCTCCCGGCCGCTGCGCTCCGAGCCCTGATCGGGCCCTTTTACGCCTCCAGCCCGCGGCCGGTCGTTGCCCAGAGCCGCCCCGCGGGGCGCCCCGGGCAGGACGTCACGCGTGTCACGTCACCGCCCGGGGGCGGAGGGGACGGCTGCCCACCACCCCCCCACACG
>VFFE01004615.1:1174-143222 GCA_008921705.1 Burhinus oedicnemus | reverse complement strand
GCATAGAAGGGCTGGAAAAGGCCCGTCCCTACCCCCCCCAAAACCCCCCCCCCCCCCATCCTAGAAATTGTAGCAGATGAATTTAGTCTGCAGGACCAGGCTGTCCTGCAGATTAGAAGACGATAAGACAGACAAAAAGACTAGAAGACTGCAAGACAGACATTTAGTCTGCTTCATAGTCTCCCTGCCTCATACAGTATATTTTTTTTATTTCTAATAAAAACTGTGTTTGTTTCTTACACATTCTACCATTTTCTTCTCTAGCCAGCTTCTGTTTCTCTTCTAGATGAACTATGCCGAGCACAATGGGACTCTTCTCCCTTTGATTCACTAGATGCTAACGTAACAATAGCAGTTACTCTTTAATAACTAAATTTCTTTTTTTATATATATGCCATACACCAACACTTCAAAACAAATAGCAACTTACCCATGTAAAGCTCCACCTAGTTCCCACCACAATTCTCTGGGAAGTATTTTTCCCTATTCCACATTTTAACTATACTCTAAAGAGTGCATCTCTTGGCTTGATTTAAAAAAACTTCTGTGTAACATATGGATGCCCGTTACACATACAGAGCACAACTCTTGCCATTTCATACAGAAGTTTTTATTTTAAAACAATATATTTTTACAGCACTTTCAATCACTCTTCTTCCCTTCTCTCTTACGTCCCAATTCAGTGCTAAGTAGCAGATATCAGAATTTTTATTTCACTCCATTTGCTTTGTATTTTCTGCTTTTTACTTGGACACCTTCAGCACGATGAACCATAAAGTTCATACTGAACTTGCTGGAAACCATCTGAATAGAGAGGATATGGTACTGAGCTCTCCTCTTTTTCTTTTTCTTTCAGTTGTGCCTCAGGGATCTGTACTGCTCTTGTGTTTCTGGTGCAGCCTTGTTGGGACTGCGCCATTTCTGTTGGGTCTGTCTCCTCTGCCCCAGTTTGCCAAAGCCAGCAATGCCCGGGGAAGTATCCAAGCAGGACAGACATGCAATACAGGAGCGTTATGGTTTGAAGAACCCACAACAATTTATTGTCATTTAGACAATTATTCTATCACCCAATGACCCCTCCCCACACAGGAAGGGGAATCGGGGAAAAAACAAGGAAACCTCAGGGTTGAAATGTAAACAGATTTAATAGAATACTACTCAATAATTACCATTAATAACACTAAAGAACCAATATTGATCTCGATACCAATATAAAATATACAAGGATTATACTCAGCCAATTCTATCAGTAGGAAGCTGTGCACTCCCAGCAGTGGACAGCAAATGCTGGGCACTGCGAGTGCTACAGCTTCGGGAGGAAGGGAAGGGCTCAGGGGTCTGGCACTGGGGCAAGAGGTTCTCTGGATCGCCGCCATCATAGAATGGAGAGCACTTTGCAGCAAACTTTCGAATTTGTATTGAATGCGACGTTCATGGTATGAAATGACCTGTTGGCCAGCTTGGGTCAAGTGCCTGGGTCTCGCTTCTCCTCATCCCCGCACCTGGCTAGCTTGAAAACACTGAGACCTTGAAATCCACACACCATAGCTGGCTATAAAATAAATATTTTCACGAGTTCAGACAGTAGAGTCTTCTAAAAATGCAGTTTTCCCAAGCATTAGAACTTACTGAACAGTACAATTACTAGGAGAAAAATTAGTCCTGTGTCGCTCAAACCAGGACGAGAAGGCGTCGTGCACGCCGGTCGGCGGGTTCACTAGACTGCGGCCACCAGGCGGCAGATCCGGGCCCGGGGTGGCTGCCGGGCCCGGGGGTGGCAACTGCGGCCTGCCGCAACCGACACCTCGCCGCGGCCTTGAGGCCAGCTCGCACGGACGGAGCTGTCCCACACAACCCTGGGCGCCGCGGGCGGCCCTCAAGAAGGCAGATGCCCTAAGGGCCGCTCCGTCCGTCGGAAGGGCCGCCCATCGCTGCGGCCATTCCCCTCACAGCCACGGCCCGCGCGCCGCTGGGATGGAAAAAACGACGTCTCCCATGATGCGTTGCGGCCTGTGCGCCTGCGCGCGGCTGTGGCGTCACCAAGACGACAATTCCCAAGGAGACTCTGCGTCGCGTGGCGCATGCGCAGCTGCTGCCACCGCCCTTCCCCCTCCCTCCCTACCTCCCTTCCCCCGCGGCCTGACTCCCGATAAGACGACGGAGGCGGCAAGATGGCGCTCACCAGGTGGGTCCGGCCGGCCCCGGCCGGCCCGGTTCGGGTGACTGTTCTCTCCGGCCTGCTTGCGGCTTCCCAGCCGCTGTGCGAGGCTCCGGTCGACGAGAGAGGGCGTGCTCGGGGAGCGCGCTGCCGGGCCGCGGCCTCTCCCGGGCGGCGGGCCTGCCGGCCGACGAGGAGACCGGGCCGCGGCCTGGGTCGGGGCTTGGGGAGCTGCCCTGCCCTGCTTTGTCCTGCCCCGGCGGGAGGGGGTGTTTGGCACTGCCGCTGGGTCAGGGCTCTGCCTGCCTCGCCTGTTTTCTGTGGGAAGAAGGAACTCCTCCGCCTTGGCTGGAGGCGCTCGGATCCGTGGGGTTTTGTCGGGGTTTCCTTACCGTGAGCCGGGGTGAGAGGTCTTTGTTACGAGCTGCTGCGTCTCTCGCAAGGCTCAGGAGGGCAGCTTCAGCGGCTGCCCTGCAGTGCCGGCTTCCTCGGAGGTGGACGCGTCCTTAAAAGGGCCCCGTACTCTAGACGAGCTGAAAAATGAGAAGTCAAGGAATTGCGTTTCGACTAATTGATTTTAGGCAGGAGGTATCAGGCGCTAAGGGGAGCATGTTGACAGCTGTTGTTGTGGGCGTTTTCCTTGAGAGAAGGGAAAGGGGAGTCGTTGGCACTAAGGGCGTATTTTCTTTTTCTGCTCTGTAGTGGTGGAAAGAGTACACAGTGGTGTGTGACACGCCTGTTGGAGAATGGGCATTGTCACACACTCCCGTTCAAACATGATGTGAACATGGATGAATTTAGCATCAGATTTTACCAGGATCTTCCAGAGTGCCAAGACAGCACATGTTGCTTTTGCTCCTATAATCTGAGAAGTTAGTGCACTCAGATTTACGATCACAATACTCAAATTTCATAAATTGTTTCTTAATGTGCATAGAGTGACTGCAGAGAAAGTAATAATTTAGTAGTAGACTGGAGCATAGTTGATTGTCACTGAGTGAAATTACCAGAATTAACTTTTTATGTCTCTGGTTTTTTTGGTGGCTGTCTGTGGATACGCAGTTTTCTACCAGCTCCAACCCAGCTGTCTCAAGACCAGCTAGAACTAGAAGAAAGAGCAAGAGCTCAAAGATCTAGGCAGACCGCTCTAGTCTCATCACGACGGGAACCTCCCCCATACGGTTACCGGAAAGGATGGATACCACGAGTGCTAGAGGTAGATATTTAAATTCACACTGTAGTAGTGTGTGTGCGCTAATGGGGGGGGGAGGGGGAAAGTGTATTTTCTGGAGTAGAAACAAACTCTGAGCATTGTGAGCATAGCACAGAGTTGTGCAAAGCCTTACCACATGCAGAATTTCCATCCAGACTGATAGGTGTATTCTTGGGTTGGGGGAAATTGTTCTGTTCACCAGATTACTTAAAATGTTTAATGGTAAACAGGATGTTATAAGGATTCTTCCTTTCAGAGATTGTTATATTGTAATATGCAAATAGATCTATGGTCCTTTCAGCTTACAATCTGTGAAGACAAGGATCCTCTGAGGAAGACATCTGTATTGTTTCTCTGACATTATTTATTAAATACACATTCTACATTATAGCTGGAATAAGTGAACATGTATATAACAGAGAACAGAATGGTCGTGTATTCTGTTCTCAGCGTAACAAAAAATAGCTTCTAGTGGGGGAGAAAATTGTTAGAGTTGGAAGGAGACTTAAAAATTTGTCTGGTGTTCATTGTCTAAGTATGTTACTAGCAAAAGCGTTTTGGACGATGTTGTGTGTATTTGGCCATAATCCTTGCCAGTTTAACGTAATTTCAACTGGAAATGTTGAAAGGCAGAAGGGAAAATACAGGTGTACAGCTCTGATTACAAAACTGTTTTAGTACAGTTTCTCACCATGACCCACAAAACCTTGGAGATTTTGAAATGGTACTTGACATAACACCTGAGACCTGCTCTTATGAGTCAGAAGCCAGTGCTCTTGGGACGAGGCATGCCGTTGAGGTTTTGATACAGTATTTCATGTGTGATCCTGCATGTTCCCAAATGCCATCCTTTCCTGAGCTAGTAACCGCCTTACTCTCATTTATGTTTGTGTCCTGTTTTTGTAAAGATGGATCCAACACTCTACTATGGTGATCCATTAGTGCTAGATAAGGTGACCTCAAATAGTAGTTCCAGTGGTTCCCTAAAATAAAACATCTTTATGTAGGTTCAGCATTTAATAAAGCGCGTGATGTTAAAAATTAAAACTTCATTATACCCAGTGTAGGGTTTGCTCCCTGTACTGTTGACTACTAAAGTTAATATTTAAGTGCTTATTCTTGCTAAGTGTTAGCAGAAGAACTTCTTAAGAAGTCAGGTGATGAAGGTTTTCAAAGAGTTTCCAGCATCACTGGGCCACAGAGTGATGCACATCTCAAAACGACTGTTAAGGACTCCTTTCTGCTTCACAAACAAATGCAAATTCTTCAAGAGCAATAAATGTTTCCAAAGCATAATGTTTGTCCAATGGTCCTGGAATGCCATCATTGGAAAAAACAAAATCTGTTCGTAATAGATCAACAGTTATGCAGAAAATTTTGAGGAATGACTGGCTGTTGTTCTGGCTAATACTTTAACATTGATTCTATAGCTAACTGTTGAATGTGGGACATCCAGTGGAAGACTTTAAATAACTGAAGCTGTATTTCAATGAGCACTTTGAGATGGCATAAGCATGTCCTTCTTTGGAAGGAAGTGTTCTGCTCATTTATTCCAGCCTCAGTCCATGCTGTCTGTTGCAGTGGTGTTAACTATTTGGTCACATGGTGAACATGGAGGGAGATCAGTCTACCTAATGAACCAGATTTAAAAAGAAGAAGAATGGGTTTCTTATCAGACTCCACATAAGCAGTGCCATTGCAACAGAGGGAGGGGGAGATCCTGATGCTGCTTTAAGCAAATGCTTTCTCTGAAGAATTACATTTGAAACTGTAGCCTGAAGTTGTTTTATGAATAGTACCAATTCTGCGTGCATCCTTGGTGTTACTGAGTCAGCATGGTCGTCTTTAAGAGGTCTTTTGGTTATCTGTTCATTAAATGCTTTTACAGCAACACATTTAACGAGAGAGGAAATAAACTTTAAGAATATTGGGCTGTTGGGTGCTAGCCCAGATTTCAATGTATTCACATGTCAAAGTAAGGAAATGGGATAGCTTGCTATTTGTACCATTGTAAAGCCATATGAGCTACAGGCTTTGAAAGAAATGGAAAGCTTTTTAAAATTCTTCATTATGGTGTGAAAAGCAACAAATAACCAGTAGAAATTTTCATTTAAAAATGCTGCTCATGTAATTTTAGTATTTTCACAGTTGCTTTATTGCAAGTGATTTTTGAAGTTCTAATTAATAACTCACATGTGAATTAAATACTTAATCATATATTGTCTGTAGCATAGTAGTGTCTGCACACTCTAGTCAGTGATAAGGGCTCTTGCTTTGTGCAGGGAATAATTACTGCAAGATGTCTATACACTTCACTGTCTTTTATTTTAATATGTTTAGGTTCTATAGTCCATTGCTCTCTTACCAGCTAAAATAATCAGTTACTAGAAAATTCTTGCAATGTTCCGTTATGTTAAGATCAGTCCACTCTCTCATTCCATTTTCCATCTGTGCAAATGCTATACCACGTTTTTGTCTTTCAGTCATTCACTACTTTTTCTTTTGTGTAGGATTTTGGAGATGGGGGTGCTTTCCCAGAAATTCATGTGGCCCAGTATCCATTGGATATGGGCCGAAAGAAGAAAATGTCCAATGCCTTGGCTGTTCAGGTGGATGCAGAAGGAAAAATAAAATACGATGCAATTGCTCGACAAGGACAATCAAAGGACAAGGTAATATTTCTTCAAATAGGTAGACTGGCATGTATACCTGGAAACGTATGTACACATTGTATATACTTAAACTCACTGGTCTGGCATTAGCCAAATGGATTGCATCCTGTTTTCTTACAGTTTAAGAACTGAAGTAATGTCAGGCAGAGATGAGCATTTTCACAGGGATCACTGTGTGGTCTTCTCTGTTATGTAATTAAAAGGCAAGGCAAAAATGGTGAGAGTCTCTGCACAAAGCTTACTTGATAGTTTAGCAGCTTTCGTTGGAGAGCTTTCCAATGAAGGCAAGAAACTGAAAACAGGCCTGATCACAGGCAGCTTCATTCCAGTGCCGGTGGCTGGGGGGGGGAGGGACGGGACAGAAAACACAGTTTAGCTTTCACAATAGTACTACTTGTGTCTTACTAATTTAGCATTTGAAGCTTCTGGCTGCTTTCGATATTGTTGGGTGCACTTTTTTTTTTCTTTTTTTAATTGCAGCAAGAAAGTATTGCCAGTGGTTATACTCCAAAATGCTTTAACGAATACTCTCTTGAGTGTCACAAAAGTATCACATGTTGTATATCCTCATCCTGTGTGTCATAAATTACTGCAGTACCTTTGAAAAAAAAAAAAAAAAAAAAAAAAAAGAGTTCAAATTGGACTCCGTTCTGTCATGTGGTAGAAAGTAGCTAGACTAACCAGAAACAATAGCAGTGGCAATATTGTTGAGGGAACTTTCATTGATGTTCCGTCAGACTTTATGTAGTGTCTTGAATTATTTGTCAAGAGGAAGGTACTAAAATAATAATTACACTTAAAGAATTTTGTGACTAAATATTTGATACTTGATACTGAATACTTGATACTAAATAAAAATTTAACTTATCCCAAAGCATTAAAAATAGTTTGGAGCAGATAAGTAGACAAGAAGTAATAATCATACTGGTTTGGGGGAAGCTATAGGGCAAATAATAAGAAAAAAAAAATTAGTGTAGTTAAACCCTCATTTTTACAACTTGTCAAATACATCTGTACCTACCTGTAGGATCAGATTTAACTTGCATGTAATAGAACTGTTCAGATTGGGATCTAAGTATATTTGAAAAAGAACTAGAAATGATTGTAGGCTTTAAGCAAAAATGACTAATATTTTGCTGTGCCTTATTTGGTTCAGAGTTAGGAAAATACTTAGAACAAGTAAAGTTAAATTTAAGCTGTTAACATTTGTCATATTTGATTCATGAAGATCTGTACCAGCGTTCATTAACTTTCCATATGGCATCTATAATGAAGTAGTAATGTTCACATTTTGTAGCCATATTTACCAGGATGGAAGAGATGTGCAGCTTTTCCAAAACTGGGCTGTGTAGAACTGGGATTAGGGTTTCCTAACCCTAAGCTCTGCCTTCTGAGTTAGCTTGATTCTGTTTGCATCCAGCTGGATGTAAATGCTGAGACTAAAGATGAAGTATTGTGATTCAAGGGGGAGTAAAACGGGGGGGAAAATTAGATATTTGAAACAGTTTCACTGGAAGTAGCAGAACTACTATTGCTTGATTATTTTTTCTTTCTGCAGGAGAGAGAAAGTATTGGCAGAGATGTCATAGGGAGCAGATCTTGAGTGATCTGTGTTGAGTTGAATAATGTGGAATATTTTCTGTAAGAGGGAACTTCTGATAGTACAGTGTCAGTAGGATTACATACAGAAGTTTCATTATCCTGAGAGCTGCAGTCATAATTCAAATTTTCTTCAATCTTAATACTTAGGGCTAAGAGAAACAGCAGCCTGCTAGAAATGAGATGGAGTTTCTGATCCTATTCTATGAGCTACTTGTTTGGTCTGAGTTAAGAAGCAAATTTTGCTTCTGCTCCAGCTTATGGATTTTTTGAAGTTGAATTTAGTATTCTGCCTTCTTGTAGAAGCAGCAGTTCCATTACCCAGACCCTATATCTAGATGGCTTGTCAGCAGTTTCTACTGTTGCAGTGGTTCATCTCTCTCACATCTGTTGCTTCAGAGAATTTTCCTTGAAAAATGCTGACATAAATGAGATAGTCTGACAAGCCTCCTGTTTGGGGCTGGCAGAAAGTCTGCTAGACGTGAAGTGCTGGGTAACATTGACAAACCTCAATGCATGACCTTATGGGTTCGAGAATGGAGTTCTGTCTGGTTGTCCAGATGAAGGATTTCCAGCATTAGTGGTGTGGTTAGGTCTTGTGCTGCTATAGATTCTTCCAATACTTTCTCTACTCACGTGGCTAAAAGCCAGGCTAAAATAATTCATCAATAATTGATACATTTTGGTGAGACTGATGCTCTGTCCTCTTATTAGGAAAATAATGACATAATTGCTTCCTGTGTTTTTATTAAGACAGAAGAGTGAGTGAAATCAAGGAATGAAACTATTAGGTCCATTACTTTTTTCTGGCAAGGATGATTTTTCTGTGCAGGAGTTGGATTTCTTCTTGGTGCCCCAAGGCTGTGGCTTAGATATTAAAGGAGAAAAACAGAAGCACAAATCTTAACTACGTTTTTTTTCCTCAAGATTGTGAATTCAATTGAAACATTTACAAGAGACAGTAGTTCCATTGTTGAAGGAACTTCTGTCATAGCAATGGAACAGATCAAGAGAACATGAATATAACTAAAATAATCAAAAGTATTCTTTACTCATAATATTTACCTTTGTGGTAGAGCTTGGTTTGAGAGCTTATCGCCAATTTTTTCTCCAGTGTGTGTGCCAGGCTTATAACCAGGTAATTGTAATGACTTCTGAAATGTTACACGCTTCATATGGAGAAAATGTTCTTTGACAAGGAAGGAATTAATTCTGCAGTGCTTGATGGTAGCTTCTTGATTTACACATAGGATTGATGAGCACTGTACAGGGCTGCTCTGGATATATAGAATAAAGTATGTTGAGGGGAGAGATTTGTGTGTTACAAATAAAGAAATTTGTGTCATCACACTTGCGTCTATCAGGTGTCTTGTGAAACTCTGAATGTGCTTGATGTCTAAATCCTACTATGAGCTACAGTATCTTACCCAGCTAGTTAGGTAAGATTGTTCCCTTTCTGATGGCGGTGGCATGCAGATTTCTATTTGCTGCCTTTTAAGGCTGCCCCAGCCAAACAGGGAATCGTGTAGCTGTATCAAAAATTGAGCATTTCGTTTCTGCCTAGAAGGAGATTCTGCTTTTCAGCAGCAGTCAAAATGAAATATCTGAAACACAGGCTGATGCTTCCTTTTAAATTTTGTAGGTGAAAAATAGTAGTGGATGGGGATACTACAATATCAAACAATCCCAGTCTCCTCTTTATCTTAGATTAATAAAATGTCTCAACTTTACTGTTAAAATAAGGTAAATATCTAGAAAAACAACACAGTGCAACATCTTTATCTGCCTGTCTATATCACCTCAAAAAAGGACTCCAGTTAGAACATGCAAGTGTATTAAATTTTTGATGGAGACAAAATTTTTTGTATTTTCAGGCTAGTTTAATCTATATTATCGATTTCTTCCGTATCAATGCAGCTTGCCATTTGCATGCAATGCTTTAGGGTTTAAATAGTTCATGTAGCTCGCTTGTACCTCAGTGTACTGTAGTCTTTAGAGCACCTCTTAGACTTTTTTATTTTCTTTTTTTTGTCTTCTGAGATACTACTCTGAGCTCTTTCAGCATACTTTGTTCTTCATACAGCCAGACACGTGAACGTAGAGTTAATTACCTTAGAGGAACACTGCTCTTCAGATGTCCTTCATTCAGCATCTGAGGAGCTAGGATATTATTTATACTAATTCAGAGGATGAAAATTTTAGGAGTGAAGGCTGAGAAGCAGTAAATCACTCTTGTGTGACAAATTAATGCTGAGGCTAAAGGTCAGTTTCATAGTTGAACATGCACTTTATAATAAAATTGAAATAATAGTTGTAATGACTTTTAACCCTTTGAACTAAGACTTTTTGTTGTTATTTTGTTGGACAAATGTGAAGCATTAATGCAATACAGTAAATTTTTCTGTGTAGCCATCTAATAGTGTTGTTTTCCTATAATTAAAATTGGAGTTTAAAGCCAATGACAGCTAGCTGCATGTTGTATGAAGACTGAAGTACCTATATAAGGGAAACATAATGAAATGAAAAAAAATCTAGATGCTGGAAAAGACATATCAAATTCTTAACTGATCCTTGAAAACAGAAGTACAAATGTGGATTTTTATTTTTTTTTTAAATTTTTTGGGGGGGGGGTCTGTCTTGGGGACCCTGAAAAGAAAAAGAGTAGGAAAGGGAAGCAGGAAACTTGTGTCTAATCCCAGCTCTGAGAGTGATTTACATAATTATATTTAATCAGATTGCTTCTTTTCTTCCATTATTCCATCTGTAAAATGGGGTTCAGAGTATATTCTTGTTCTATGGGAATCATTGAATATGTAATTATAATGCATTTAGAGTTGTATACAAGTTTTCACTAGTACCTGAAGTATAATCTAGGCCTGAAACACTTCCTTTGATATACGTATATTTATTCCTGTTCACCAGCACTAATGAAATATAATGTCTTCCAGGTTATTTACAGCAAATACACAGATCTTGTGCCAAAAGAGGTCATGAATGTGGATGATCCTGAACTGCAAAGACCAGACGAGGAGGCAATTAGAGAGGTATTACATGCAGTGATGTGCCTAGTTATCAGTGGTGTATTGTATGTCTTGCATACGTGATGAGATGCATCCTGTGGTATTTTTGTCTACAGATAACAGAGAAGACAAGAGCAGCCTTGGAGAAATCAGTCTCCCAAAAAGTCGCAGCAGCCATGCCAGTTCGAGCAGCTGACAAACTAGCTCCTGCACAGTACATTCGGTATGTAATGCTGGTGTGCGTGTAAGATGTTGTTATATATAAAATTGATTAAAATTGGGATATTCCTTGAATTTCTGAGAACAGAAGTTCCTCTTGAATTCTGTTCTTCTGAAAGTAATATGAAACTGGCTTATGTATTTTGAATTAACCTACTAATGATAACCTGTTCTGAAGTGTGTTGAAATATGCCTTAACAGGTCATGGGTAGTGCCACTTTGTGGAGGAGTTACTGTTTTAGCAGCAAAATACAGATTTGTCAGGGAGCACTATTAATGATATTGCCCTGAAAACAAGAGTCTTTACTGGGAGTTTCAAGCGAAGACAAGGCATGTAACAAAGTTCTTCCCTCATATAAAATGAGCGATTTGAAGGAATTGGAATTACTAGGAGGATGATACACATTTATGATGATTTTCTGCTGCAAACACAGAAAAATTCCATGATAGGGTTAGACTTGGCCTGAGGTGAATTCTGAAAAAAGTATGTGAAGAGGTTCGTAATAACCAGTAAATAGTCACCAGGGATTCACAGACATAGGTAAAGAGTATTGTGATGCACTCTGTGTACTCTGTTAGTTTCTTTCTTCTACTTCAGAATCTAGGTTGAAACAGGAGAATATAGCCCTGGGAAGATACATTCTGCTGGTGTAATTGATTCTCTGCATTCAGTCCAGTATCCTCTGTGCAGTTACCTGTTCCTGGCATTCACAGTGCAAAAGTCTTAAACTGGTGTGCATAAAATGAAAATACATTTAGAGCAGTGAACTGAGTAAAAATGGAGGTGGGCAAGGAATATCTAGCTCTGTGCAGAGAACTGAGTGCTTTGATTGTTTTATCCAGGTACACACCATCTCAGCAAGGTGTTGCCTTCAACTCTGGAGCAAAACAGAGAGTTATTCGGATGGTCGAAATGCAGAAGGACCCTATGGAGCCTCCAAGATTCAAGTAACTATTCAAAACTTGTTCATGGCAAATAGAAGATTCTGAAGTGTATTTCCATACAACATGCTGATTGCAATTGTTTTCTTAATTTTTCAGAATTAACAAGAAGATTCCACGCGGACCACCTTCTCCTCCAGCACCTGTAATGCACTCTCCTAGTAGAAAGGTATGAAATGCCATAGCTCTTCTCAGTTTTCAGTTCTAGATCAGTTCACAAATTCTACTTTGATCTAGTTCATTTCTGTGCACCTTCACTTTCTTTTGATGTGATGTTAAGTGATGAACTTGGGGCCTGGTGCAGTCTTTTTTGTTTGTTAGTTTGGGCAGTTCTGAAAGTAGCTCTCTTCTTATGTACCGTGTCAAAGGTTGAGTAGATTTCCCATATATTTAATGCAGGGCTGCATTGCTGGTGTTCTTCATGGCATGGATTTGTTGACTGAGGCTTTAGCCTTGGTACACTGATGCTGCTTTTAGACAGCTCTATTAAGCTAAGCCTTAATAACGCTAACTTGTGTTATTAAGTATTAGCTCCTTCTGAGAGATGAGTGTAGTGGTGATTCATCGGTTTCCTACAACTTGAACTGCCATTAAGTGTGCAAATGTTAACAAGCTGGCTGTGAGTTCTGGCCTGTGTGATGAAAGTTTAAGAGGATGGCTGAAAAGCTGTCATGACTTTATTCAATATTGGCAAAGGTACTGTGGAGAAATGAACGTCCTATTGCTGCTAAGGCGGCTTGGGGGTTTTTTTGTAGCAGTGTCCTGAACTTTGTACTCTAATTTCAATAGTTTCATGGCTGCCTTTGAGAAAGAAGACAGTGTTTCCTTTTGCTGTAAATCTAAAGATGACTTTGCTTCTTCTCTTAAATCAGATGACTGTGAAAGAGCAGCAAGAGTGGAAAATTCCTCCATGCATTTCAAACTGGAAAAATGCAAAGGTAATTACGTTGTCATAAATTCACCTTTCTAAGTTGCACTGTGCTGGGAGACTTCTGTGAATGATTTAAGCTTGAATAATACTGGTTTTAAACCTCTAGAGTTAGGTAAACTGGCTGCTTCCAGCATGGAGAACAAATGATTGTACAACTTAGTTTTTTATCTCTTTGGCATGTAAGGGTTGTCAAATTGACAGGAGTGTAGAACTGAGAGAGAATATATTACTTCATGGCAGAGATTATGCATTTTGAGATGAAAATTGGCATTAGTTAAAATCCCCATAATAGTGCAGTATTTGGAATCTTAAACTAAAGTCTCTGGAGCTCACAAAGTAAAGCCAACTAAACTGAAAAAGGGAAAGGTAATTTACAGAGAACCAAACATTTTTTCTTAATACTGCAGTCCAGATTTCTGGAAAGTTCTCCCTGTTGCAGTCTTTCATTAATTAGTTTTCATCACTGGTTAGCTAAGCTATTTTTGTTCCTTGTTTGAGTAGGTATGTCCTGTCCCTTTTGATTTTTATCAGTCAGTAAGTTTATGTTCCGAGAGGAGAGAATTTATAATTTGCTGCAGTAACCGGTCTAATCATTCTCAAACTTACCAAGCTGTTGTCATGAGGCAGCCTCTTCAAATGGAGGAAGGAAAAGCTGCATGTTTGGATGTTATTTTTCTTTTCTACCCCAACACAGCTGTATAAATGGGACTGATGCTAATTAGTAGATCAAATTTTAGGTTACAGATGCTAAAACCAAAGCAAAAATTTTGTAGAGCTCGCTAAATAATTTAAAATATCATCTATAAATAATTTTAGGTTTCAGCTTTTGAAAGCAAAATTGGCATTTAGTGTCACTTACTTTTGCTGGCAGCCTTGCCCCTTACTTTCTCGTTTTGAATCAGCTAACCTCTTAACACGTATGAAAACAGTTTTGGGAAAACAATTTTTAAGCACCAAATGGTAGAACAGCTTCGAGACTAGGAAAGCTATTATCTGTAGTTCTTACCACAAAGCCAAGGGTGGACCTTATCAATCAAAAATTGTCAATTGTACTAAGATGTAACTTGAAGGAAAACTGTGATTCGGATTTGAGGTGAGTGTGGAATTGGAGCGAAGCCTAGTATTACCTGGAATGAATTTGAAGTATGTGTAAAGGATGTCCATCAAGGCGTCTTAATGATGGGCTGTGCGTTTTGTGTGTGTTTTTCTTTTCTTACACAATAAACGTAATGATGTTTGTTATTACAAATAAGTTTGTTTTTGTGATTAACTGCCTCTCTGTTTCCACTGTAGGGTTACACCATTCCATTAGATAAGCGTCTGGCTGCAGATGGCAGAGGATTGCAGACTGTTCATATTAACGAAAACTTTGCCAAGCTCGCTGAAGCTCTCTATATAGCTGACAGAAAGGTCAGGTGGCTGTTTAAACTGCTTTGTTCCATGTGGTTTTACCTTCTTTGTATGTTTATTTCCTTGGGAAAATCAACTGTGAATAGGCTGTAGCTTTTTGATTTGTGCTGCTTCTTGGCTAACATAAGACATAAGGTCTTATCTCCAATATCTTTGAATCAGTGGCTCAGTGTGGGTTAAATTACTGGAGGTCATGGGGTCATGGGTCTTGTTTCTCAGCAATAACTGCTGTGGCTGTCTGGCTTTGAACTTCCTCTTTGTGGCTTGATTCCTGTCCTGTTTACAGATAACTCCATGACAGAAGATCTGCTTGCATCCCAGGTGCTAGCTTTCTGTCTTTTTAACTATGTCTTATGTGTGCAGGCTCGTGAGGCAGTAGAGATGCGTGCCCAGGTGGAGAGGAAGATGGCTCAGAAAGAAAAGGAGAAACATGAGGAAAAGCTCCGAGAAATGGCTCAGAAAGCCAGGGAGAGAAGAGCAGGGATCAAAACCCATGTTGAAAAAGGTATATTTCTCTGTTATTAAGATGCTGTGCTTTTTCTTAGCACTCTCTGAAGTGTGGGTTTGGAGAAATAACCTGAGAAATTATAATACATAAATATCAGCTGTAATTTCTAAGCATGTCATCTGTTCTTCATTTCTTTACTCGATCAGCCAGTGAATTTGGTTAATTCACTGGCTGGTTTGATGGGCTCTGGCTTTGAACCGCACAGCAGTATGTCAGTGTATACAGGTTTAGGACATTGTTGAGAATTTCAGAGCTGTTAGTGGATCAGTGCAAGTAATGGCTTTCATGGTCTGTTCTAAAAATAATAATTAGTTTAGAAAAGGCTTGTTGCAGATGAAGAGCAACTTTGTTTACAAGAACTAAACCATCTTTAAGTTTTCAAAGGTGGTAAATGCAATATTCTGTCTCTTGCACTAACTGATCTTGCAGAACTGTAGTTCTGTTGGCCACTACGCCCAAAAACTGCTAACCTAACTAAATCATAACCATTGTGGTAAGTCTTATGTTTTGATTGAAATGAGACTTCAAAGATCAAGATGCTGAACTTACAGAGCAGTTATGGTCTCTCTAAAAGGTGGAGGGTACAGTCATACAATGGCAAATCCTGCAGCTGGGATGGACTAAACTTCCCAGCAGGCTGGGGACTGTATGGCTGGAGAGCCACTCTCTTGAAAAGGACTTGTGGACAATAAGCTAAATGTAAGCCAGCAGTGTGCCCTGGCAGCAGTAATGCTAAGGGCATACTAAGCTGCATCCACAGGAGCATAACCAGTAGGTCAAGGGAAGTAATAGTTGCCTTTTACTGATGACCTGTTAGACTGCATCTGGAATACTGTGTGCAGTTATGGACCCCCAGATGCAAGACAGACATTGGTAAACTGGAGTCAGTTCAGTGGAGGGCCAACAAAATGGTCAGGGGGCTAGAGTATCTGACTAGCCAGGAGATGCTGAGAGAATGAACCTTGTTCTGCCAGGAGAAGATGTGGCTTTGGAGGGACCTAATGGGAGCTTTCCCATATTTAGAAGGAGATCCTCAGAGCTCTTAGCTAAGCTGCACAGTGGAAGAATGAGACCGTGGTCAAAAGTTGAAGCGGGAGGTTCCAACTACATGTGAGGAGAAAAATTTTCACCATGAGGACAAGCAGCAGTGGAACAAGTTGCCCAGGGAGGCTGGCAATCTCTATCCTGGGAGGTTTTTCCCACGTGAGTGGGCAAAGCCCTGAGCAACCTAGTTTGAATTCAGCATTGATCCTGCTTTCAGCAGGAGGTTGAATTAGAGACTCCCAACCTTAGTGATTCTCTGATACTGAGTCACAGAATGTTCTTCAAAGCAGTTAGATGTCTGCGTGTTTGAATGATATTTTTACACTTAAGAGATAAAAGTATGATGGGATGATCTGTGGGTGTTTTAGGATACTAATTCCTAGATGGACAAGTATTCTAAGCTCTTGGAAGTTGAGAAAACATAGTTGTTGGATATATCGGCTTTAACTTTTCTGTCAAGGACAGTTAATTGGTTGTGGCATAAGAAAGTTGTGGTTTTCCATGTGTTCAGTTTGTTTACAGTGTAATGTTTTAAATAGTGCTACAGGTCACTTCTCTTCTGTAAAAGAATACTGAATTGAATCACTGTGCCAACGTCTGTGGCATAGTTAATTCAAACTTCAAATATTTGTCTATAATGAGCAATCTTGCATTTGTTCAGAGGATGGAGAAGCTAGAGAAAGAGATGAAATCAGACATGACCGGCGCAAAGAGAGACAGCATGACAGAAATCTTTCAAGGGCAGCCCCTGACAAAAGGTGAGTCACAAACGAAAGCTGCTTTGTTCCTGTACTGGCACTGGCTTCCCCACTAGGGAAACTATTACACTGGGCTTCCTTTTGCTTGATGTGAGTGCCTGAATTTTACCTTGTGGAGGTAATTCACTGGTATGAAGTACTGTTCATTCATTGTATGAAATGGTATTACTGTGTTAGTGTCCTGCAGTACTCTCTTCAAAATTCAGAATTTTCCAGATGAGTGGGGGGGGGGGGGGTGTCTTGGTTTTGTGTGGGTTTTGCTTTAGCAGAACTTCAGTATATGCAGATTTAAATAACATGTTGACAGCAAAGGTTGAAACCTGGATCCTATAACTTCAATAAGACCAGAGTGTCATTAGTGGCTTTGTTTCTTGAACCTGTTCATTTGAAGTAAGCTTAGATTTATGAGTGTAGGCTGAAGTATCTTCTTTGCCCAAGCCAGTGAGATTTCTGAGCACAAGTGGTTTCTGGAGGCTTAAAATCTCTAATATCTTAAAATTAGCTTGCTCAGCCTTCCCAGAATAGAATTACACTGGTTCTTGCAAAAAATAAATACGACATTTTAGACCAAGTCAGCTTGATCTAAATTGCAGATAGTGGAAAGCAAATTTAAATGTAATACCCAGCTGAACACAACTTTCCCAAATGTTTCCTTTGCCAGGAGACAAACTTTAAATGTTACCTAGTAAGGAAAGGCAACAATCAAAATCTGGCTCCTGAGGCATATTGTTAGCAACTAGTACAGGATCAGGTTGCAGTTGAACATGTCAACAAATATGGTTTACTGACCTAATAAAACGTAAATTTTTAATTCAGGTCAAAGCTGCAGAGAAATGAGAACAGAGATATCAGCGAAGTTATTGCCCTAGGGGTACCCAACCCCAGGCCATCCAATGAAATTCAGTATGACCAGAGGCTGTTCAACCAGAGCAAGGTAAAAATATGCTTTCACAGCTGTGTAGCTTTCTATGAGAACATGCTCATCCTTCCTTAGTGGGTATGGCTAGAATATTAAAGGGACACTGTTCTCACGGTTGGTGTGGACATGCTGTGAAAGAAGTCTCTGCATAACTGGTTAGATCATCTCCTTTATCCATAGCTAATGCAACAAAAAAGGAATATTCTGAACGTATAACTGGATTAAAGTGGTTTTGTTGTGGTTTTTCTCACTGGGGAGTAGGGAGAAAGAAACTATTTTGCCTTCAAGCTGCAGTGACCTCATTTTCTTCTTTTGTACAAATATACTGACTGAGTAAGGGAAATTTGCTCTGAGAGAAGCAAGTAAATACTTTCTATTCCCGTTACTGTTTATGTTAAAAATCCTTCTGAAGATATAAATAGTTAACAGAAACATTTATTTTCCCTGGACTTTATGCTATTCAGAGATGAAAAAGTAGATGAGGCTTCAGAAAGTCCCTGAATAGACCTGCAGTTTGTCAATCATTCTTTTTCACATCTCCAATGAAAGACTTGCAGGCAGAAGGGAAAGCTGATGAATCAAAAGTGAAGAACAAGCAGGCACTTCTACTTTTCAGTTTACATAAGCCTCTGTGTGATTTGGATCAGTCAGCTTAAATCATGTTTTCCAGAAATTCCGAATAATATACACTTCTGTATGGTTGTACTTGGCTGTTACAGACAGCTGTACATGCAGGGCAGACTGAAATGATCCATTATTCTGAAATACGAGTGGCCTGTAATCTCTGCTGCTTTCTGGAAGAGTAGAACTGGCCCTGACTGAGGCTTGTAATAATGATTGTGTCGTGTTCTCTGGCCTTAATCCCAGATGCAAAACCACTCATATCCTAATGAAGTGCTTGAACTCATTTGAAATCAATAGTAAATCACACAATACCATCTTTGTGTATCTGTGTGACACCATCAGTATCTTGATGTTAAAATAAATTAGCTCAAGTTTTGCAGACTCATTTGTGTTACACTGCTGTTCTTTCTTCACAGGGTATGGACAGTGGCTTTGCTGGAGGAGAGGATGAAATTTATAATGTTTATGACCAGCCTTGGAGAAGTGGCAAGGATATGGCCCAAAACATCTACAGGCCAAGTAAAAATGTGGATAAGGACATGTATGGTGATGATCTAGAGGCTCGAATAAAGACCAATAGGTAAGAAAATAAAGTTAAGAAATACTGTTAATTAGTACTCTGAATCACAGGGGTTGGAAGGGACCTCTGGAGATCATCAAGTCCAACCCTCCTGCCACAGCAGGGACACCTAGAGCAGGTTGCACAGGATGGCATCCAGGCGGGTTTGGAATGTCTCCAGAGTCGGAGACTCCACCATCTCTCTGGGCAGCCTGTTCCAGTGCTCTGCCACCCTCAAAGGAAAGAAGTTCCTCCTCATGTTTAGATGGAACTTCCTATGATCAAGTTTGTGCCCGTTACCTCTTGTCCTGAAGTTACAATCAACTGAGTATTACCTCTTTTTCCTGCAGGTTTGTTCCCGACAAAGAGTTTTCTAACTCGGATCGTAACACCAGAGGGAGGGGCAGAGATGGGCCAGTTCAATTTGAAGAGGATCCATTTGGTTTGGACAAGTTTCTGGAAGAAGCTAAGCAACATGGTGGTTCTAAACGGCCATCAGACAGCAGCCGCCCTAAAGAACACGAGCATGAGAGCAAAAAGAGGAGGAAGGACTGAATGCCTCTGCTCCTTGAGAGGTAGAGAAATGGACTACAAGCTTGGACTTCACGCAAAAAGCATTTTTGATATCAGAGGGGGATGGTGTTTTAATGCAGCAGTACACAACTCTTGTCGTGTGGATAAATATACACGCACTAATTTGCCTACGTAGGACAGCTACCCCTGGACAGTGGAGGAATGGAGACAGCTTTGAAACATTTCATAAGGGAATTTAGCACTTCAGCAAGTGCTCTGACTTTGCCAATTCCCTGTTGCCCAGCATCTCAGGGTAAGAATGTAGCCCCTTCCTGCAGCTTTAGTTTTTGTAGGTAGCTAAAGCTTTTATTTAATCTGTTAAAAGCTTTCCTGCTGTATGTAATTACTGTCTTATGCTGTAATGGATGCTAAGGATTTTATGATTCAGTGTTTCTTTAGTGTGGCTATACAGCTTATTTGAACAAGGAGGGGAAACAGCTGGATTCTGTTTTAAAACAAGTACTCATTCATAGTTTCTCAGTAATCTTTATTTTAGTTTCTATACGTCTAGTGAAATAAAGCCTCCTTCCACCACTCACTCACTTTGATTTTTTCTTTGACTGCGTCTTCTATGGGACTGTTGTTTGAGAGCAAGCTGAAAACAAGAGAGATTATTCAAATTAGTTAGGCAAGAAGGTTTGGTATTTTTCATTTCTGATCTTCTAAAACATTCATATGGAAAGGCAAAGATGGGTTTATAACCTGTTCAGTTTCACAAGCCATAACCACAAATGCTAAGCTCCTCATGGGAAAGTTGAATATAATTTGTTCAGCAATTGCTAGTCCTATCAGGCAAAATGCATCTTAAAAGCTTGTGCTTTCAAGTAGAACTAATAGAAATTAACTGTCTAAACAGAGCCTAGAACAAAGTGGGAGAAGTGCTCATGTATTTTGCTTTTAGAGAAGCTTGCATTTTTGAGGAAGTCAAGAAAGCTAACTACTGCCTGTCTTCTGCTTTTTATTTCACTATAAAGAAGCCTCTTAGCTCTTGCACCTCTTGTGAGAGTTTAGTCCTTGAAGCCTAGGCAGTTAAGGGACTGTGCAGCTTCAAGAATAAAAAACAGCAAAATAATTTCAAAGAAATTGACACTAAATGCTCATCTATGCTATTCTAGTACTTATTTTGATAATTGCATACAGATAACAACATCCTAGTTTTTTTCAGCCAGATTTATGAGGGATCAGCCTATTGCCTGGCTTGTCACAGTTTACGACTGTCAGCAAGCTGCTCCTTAATTTCTGCTTCCATTTTTGCATCACGGTTGTAACTCGCAGGTCAAGCTCTTCTTAGGAATAGGTACTGAAGTAACCACAACCAAGGAAGAGACTTCTGCAGTGGTATGAACTATGTCAAGCAAAATACTTTATCACAATCAACATATACAGCATCTCTGAAGTCTCTTGCCAATTCATCTTACTCTTACTGTCTCCTAGCATTGAAAGTATCAAAACAAGAAACTAGTTATCAGAAGGATATTGAAAAATTCTTATTAGTTATTCAAAAGACATGAATTGATCATGTCTGTTGTGCCAGCCTGCTTGTTACTCATGGTTTCATGCGGTACTACTGCATCTGAGTAGCTAGGTCAGCTGAATCACACTAGAAGTCTATGAGAAAATCCCCTTAGTAATCTGCCCCAATTTAGTGAACGCAGTAGATGCAAGTTTAATGATTTTGACATAAGACCTGTTAATAAATTAACGGGTTTGGGCAGCCATTGACTTACTGTCCTTTTATCCTTATCTGTCAACACCACTATATGTTTGATCTCTGTGGTATCTATATGATCTTGGACTGTAACTCATCAAGTTGAGAGGGGGCAATAAACAAAAGTGTTAATGATTTGAAAAAATTAAAAGCACAGTAAGTGGCAAAATACTTAATCACACTTGGAATGAGTATGGCAATATTTTGGTGTTACTGTGTCCAACCAAAGGCAGAATTAAAGAGCTCAACTCATTATATTACTTCATTAGAGGAATTAGCATATTACCTTGGCACCTTCAAGTATGTGGGAGTCCTTCTGAAACACATTCTGAACATCTTGTGGAGTTGAGAATTTAATCCAGCAATACCGTCTGTGAAAGCCTGTATCTTTGTCCTAGTTAGCAGTTTAAAAAAATAAAATCCAGTTACTGTAGAAAATATTCACATAGGCTGTTAAAAACTTTCTACAGGTACTCAATTTAAGGATTCAGAAGTTATCAGAGAAATCAGCACACTTGCTGTTTCAGAAGCCTTTTTCACACTTCAAGACATCTACTCTCATTGAAAGCTTGTGGGGGCCTAGTAGAGGCTATTCTGCATCCCCTTCTCTCAATTTGAGTCCTGCAATCATTAAAAAAAATTGAAGATTTTAAGTTATAGTTGAAGATGACAATAATGCATAGCCAGTTGTTTCAAACTGCAGTAGTTATCTACTATTATGCCAGTCACAACAGAACTGACATTTAAATGGCTGACTGATTTGAAAATAAGTCTGCCATAGTACTTGAAAAGCATTCAGCAAAATAAAGCAGCTGCTTAAGACACTAAGAAAGCAGGCTGCAATTCAAGATGACAAGCACTAACTGCACTGGAATGAGAAAAAAAAAAGTTACTTTTAAGAATAATTTGCCAGTCAGAAAAAAAAGTTGTCAATAAAGAGGAGACAATGCAGAAAAGCCAGGATCCCAACTCTGATGCCCATCAGAGTTGACAACAGCTCTGTCACTGAATTCACTGATCATCAGGCATGACTGGCAGCACTTCCCAACACTGGTGGAGTTTTCACCCACAAGGTACTGACTGCATGTAGTCACACTGCCCCGTTCCAATATCCTAGTGATGTCTTAATTAGGGTGTCTTACGCTGCTGGCAGAATTTTTTTACCCCTGGCAGTTTTAAGCATTAACGAACGCTCCTAAAGTAACCACTGAATCAAAACATACACATGTGCACTTTAATCAGTGATGGAGGCAGGCGTACAGTAAGCTGCCAGCCTTCCCAATGAAGCAAGGCATTCTGTCCTGGGCCTGAGGAACAGAGCGTGGCAGGCAGACACCTAAGCTTCAGGGTTCAGAAATAACCAGACTGTTTCAAACTATCTTTCTCCATTTCCAAACTAGTCCTCAACTGATAGGGAACCCTTCAGCTCACTAACTGAAGTTCACTACACACTGAGCTTAATTTAACAGACCATGGAGAAACACAAGCAGGCAGGATAACCTCTGCTCCTTCAACAATGACCTGCAACTTACCCGTAACAGTGGGAAAAGACAACTTTTTTTTTTTACTGTTCATCTCTAAGGAACTGCACTAGATACTATTATCCCTGATCTGTACACTCAGAAGATAACCTAAACGGCAGAGATTTGAGCAGCTGACAGCTTGGGAGCATCCCGAAGAGGCTGCGGTTTTTGTGTTAGCCCCGCACTCTGGATAGGGTATAAACCCACAACAGGAAAAGACCATAGGTTCACATCTAAGCTTTTAGATTTTTTAGGCCAGTGAGATCAGGCACATAAACACTTTACTCTTTGTCAGAAAAAAGATAACATGATGACAGAGAAGCTCAAAGCACTTTTAGGTTAATTACTCAGAAATGGCAGCATCAACAGGATCCGAGGGATGTGCTCTCTAAAGCTCTTGCAAAGCCAATGGAAACCCCTACGCTTCAAAGAGGCCTACGGCTCGCAGACGTGCGGCAGCACCCACTGGGAGAAGGGACTAAGGGTGGAGAGCACCGAAAACCTGACTAGAGCATAAAAAGAGGCTTCCAAAAAGCAGCTCCAAGAGAGCGAGGGAGCCAGTTTCAGGGCAGGCCCCCAGGGGCAGGGCCCACCCTGCTGGGGCTCGGGGAGCACCAGCCGGCAGCTCTGCCCCGTTTGACCGAGAAGACACGAGCAGCAGCCTGGAGGATGAGCGGGTACTTACAAACGGCAGCTGGCACCTCTGTACCGACCCGAACTGGGAGAAGTACTCCTTCAGCTCCTCTGTGGGCGAAACACACACCTGGTTACACGGGCCCAGCACCCCCGCGCAGCCGCGGCCGCCACGGCCTATGCCGGCACACGCGGCGGGGCCGCCGCCTCCTCTCGCCCCAGCCCCAGCCCGGGATGAGGGGGAGGGCGGCGCAGACTCACTGCTCGACACTGTCCAGGGAACTTCAGCCACGAAGATGTCGAAGAGCCCCCTGGAGCGGCGCCCCACCGCCCGCGCCGCACTGGCCGCTGCCATCTTGGGAGCTGCGGCGGGAAGAGAGGCGGCCAGCCCCGCCCCAGCACTGCGCAGCACCGCCCTTCGCTGCCCGACCGAAATGGCGGCGGCGGCCCTGACGCGGGAGGGCGGGGAGGATGCCTTCCGCCGGCTTTTTCGCTTCTACCGGCAACGCGACGCGTCGGATTTGAGGGGCGTGGTGGACTTCTCCGTGCCGGGGGGCCAGGTAACGCCGGGCTCCTCTTGCCCTCGCCCCGCGGCGAGGGGCTGGGCGGCGTGGCGCGCTGCGCTCCGAGCTCGTCCCGCCCTCTGAGCGGTGTTCCGGCGCGGTGCTATGGCGGTGTTGCTGCAGCCTGTTCCCTCCACCTGCTGCTTCCCCTCGTGCTCGACGCCACGTCTCTAGTGCCGTCCCGTTACGGGCTAGAAGACGCCGCCCTCCAGCGCTGAGCCTCTTACGGGTCGCTGTAATGTTTAAAAGTGAGTTGCGTGACTGAAGACGAGCAGCTGAGGAAGGGCGTGCGGCTCTGAGGGCCCTGGGCCCCTCTGGTCGCCAGACCCTGCGGCAAGCTCACCCGGGGTCCCCTTGGGCCGGCTGCCCATGGGGTTATGGGACCCTGTCTGAGGGCACAAGGTGCCGTCCAGGCCACAACCTGGCCAGCATGCCGCCTATTCACAGATTTACTACTTCTGCTTGTGTTTATTTACTGCCTTCAGGTTTAGTTAGCTCTCTACACTGCAGTAAATGGTCTCCAGAGCCTCTAATAGACCCACACGTTACTTAAGGGAAGCAAAGGAACATGCGAACAGAAAAAAAAAAAGAAGTTTCACTGTTGGAGCCGACGCTATTTCCTGGGCCTACTCGTTCTTGTCTTGGCCCTGAAATACCTGGGGGAGCTGGAGAGGGAGCCGAGATCGGCTTCCCCCTGCTGTGCAGTGCGTGCCCAGGGTTCTTGCCATCTTCCCCATGGTAAATTTTCTTCTCCTTTCTTACTCCTGTATAATAAACATACGGCTTAGCTATCAGGGCAAGTCCAGCTATGGCAGTGGATTATGGGTACACAGTCAGGAGCACATCTGAAAGTAGTAGCTGTCACGGTTAGTAGTTAACCATGTCTTGAGTGATGGAGAAGTGATCCTTTAAACTCATCTTTTGGTAACGGATATCTGCTGAAGTATTGTGAACCAGGGATTTTCTCTGTATGAGTCTATAGCAAAAAAGGGAGTAGGGAATATAGCTAAAATGAACCTTTGCCTAGTTTATCATAGTTCAAATGCTTAGCCTTTTCTTTTTACTGTTACATTAGAATATATATTTTTTTTCTATTTTTTCAGACTATAATTTTGGTATTGTTAATGGGACACAAAACCTGACCCATATGAAATTGTTCAAGGTGTTAGCATTAAACAAGGGAGTTGTTAACATCTCAACCTTTCTTGAGCTTGCGGCGATCCTTTATCATACAAAGGATTCCAGCATTACAGCCCTTCTGGGAAATTCAAAGTACTTGAAAGCATCGCAAGCATCTGTCCCATCTCCATATCGGTCTTTTTGTGCCTGCTACTTTCTAAGATCAGTTGATAGCTTACTAGTGAAAGCATCTTTTATTCGTCTTTCCCTCAGGTTAAAAACATCTGGCTTTTCTCTTTAAGAAGAGCTACAGGCCAGGCAGATTGTCCTAGATACTATTGTTCCTTTTCTGTCAGAAAACTGCTTCAAGTGATTGAGCTCTTCAGTGAAGTATGGCATACCCCAGCTGCCCTGCTACCAGGTGTACTTAACTGATTCAGCACGTGGAATTCTTCAGCGTAGAAATAGCTTTTGTTCTCCAGAAGCCCTGGCAGCAGCCAGTGCGTAAGCAGTTTAAGAAGGCAGAGGTGGCAGAGGCTTAGTCAAAGGAAGAGCCTTCCTGGCGACGTTCTGCAGACAGGACTCTGAACTAAGGTCTTCTAGGCTGACAGTTGCAAAGCTGGCAGAGCTTTTGGCAGCCAGATGAAAAATTGGTAAAACTGAGCACATTGCCAGAAGCTGCTGCCCAGAACTAGTTTAGAGTTTTCTTATAAATTCTATGTACATAATTTAGACCTGTTGCTCAGAGGACATTAACCAGAGCTGTCAGCCTGCAGAGAGACTGATTTACACATCCACCACAGCAGAGTCTGTGTACAAAGGCCTTAATTTCATATACACTTTAACTTGTCATAAACAAAGTCTTGTCTGTCTCTATTTGCTTATTCCCACTATGCCTGGCCAGCTCTTTTCTTATATGAGCCTGTACTTTTGCACAGCCACATGGAGAGCCGGACTGGGGAACGAAGCCAGAACAGAACAAACCCACCTCTACTCTTCCCTCCCTAAGGCAGTTCCCAGTCCTAAGGGAAGAAGGGAGTGGGAACACAGTGGATGAGTTTGGTTTTTTCCAGCAAGCGTTGGCTTATTGCAGCTTAAATACATGTGTTATTGTGACCCAAGGGAATACATCAAGAAAATATATCTTGCTAAGCCTTAAGCTGTTGATCCTGCTGTTGGAAACAGAAGTGGCAATGTGGTATTGAAAATTTATAGGGTTTCTGCAGTCTTTCACATCAGACAACTTTGGCCACTTCATCACTGTACTACTTATCCTGTAAATTACGGATGAGAATAGTCATCTACCCTGTGCGATCATGAGCAACTTGTATTTGGGATGTTCTTTGAAGGTGTAAAGTGTTATGGGTACTAAATACTGCTCTCTAATGGAGATTGATAATTATCAGAATGTTTTGTAATGATGAAGCTGTACTGTGGAAATGAACAAATAGTACTGAATTTTTTCCTCATTGGTATAAATTGTTTGGGGTTTTTTAATAAATGGAGGACATCTCTCCTGATCCCTAAATATTGTAAAAACTGTAGGTACCTTTTGATTCTTGTGTTGAGTGCATACTAGCTCTGTTAGCAGCATGCCCTGTTCTGGTCATAGTTGCCCAGACAATAGTTCTGTGGTACAGTTGGTGTTTTCACGAGACTTAGCTTGGAATATGGTAGCACTCTTTCTTATAGGTGCTATTTTTGGATGAGTTTTATATTTCTTTATTCTTCCTTTCTTTTTTTTTCCCTTTTTTTTTTTTTTTAAACCAGATCTGTTTTCTTTTTCCAGGTGTTCAGATCACAGCTCAGTATTTCTTCAGTCAGTGATCAAGATGCGTACAGAGCAGGATTACAGCCAGTTAGCCAGTGGAAAGCCTATGGCCTCAATGGGTATCCGGGTAGGTACTTCTGATTTCAAGAAAAATTAAACACAACCTTGTTGCTTTGGATTCAGGCATGTTCCATCTTATCCTCCTTGCCCTGCCTGAAAAAGTTTGGTTTGCCTAAGTGTAACTTAATGTTATTTTAAGTGCAGGAGGACAAATGAGTCAGCTAAAGGGTGAGATGTAGCAATATATATGAAGGTGAGAACAGAAGGGCCAGTTGTTTCACAGTCTCTGATCAACCAGACGATCCCTCCTGAGGATGGATTCCTAGTACCTTTGATAGAGATTTTGTATTTCTGTAGCATCTACTTTTCCTCAACATAGATCATGCAAATTAGATAAGTGACTAAAATGGAGTCATTTCAAGGCATCTACTTGCTGGTGTAGAACACTAAGTACAATAAGTGAATAAGAACCTCTTGTCCTATTCAAGAGACAGAGTAATTTCATTAGGCAGGTTATTTCAAAAACTGAAATGCATCTTAAGTTTGCAGGTCACCTGGTAGAATCACAGAAAGGTGTTAGGTTGGAAGGGACCTCCAGAGGTCTAGTCCAACTCCCTGCTTAAAGCAGGGTCAAGTTGAAAGTTAGATCAGGTCGCTCAGAGCTTTGTATGGGTAAGTTTTGGAAATCTCCAAGGACAGAGATTACACACACTCTCTAGGCACTTGTTCCAGTGTTTGGCCACTCTTGTTATGCTTTTTTTCACCTTATATCTAATAAAAAATTACCTTGCTGTAATTTGTGACTGTTGCCTCTCTTAATCTTGCTGTGCACCTCTGAGAAGAATCTGGCTCCACCTTCTCTATAATGCCCCTTTACGTAGTTGGTACTAATACAGGCCAATGTGTAATCAGCCTTTATTGCCACAAGGGTGCACTACTGACACGTGCTCAATTTGTCCTTCAGGACCCTCTGATCCTTTGATACAGAGCTGCTCCCTGGTCCTCGGGTACTCAGGCTGTAGTGTTGCATGGGGTTATTCTGCCCCAGGTGTAGGACTATCACTGTTGAACTTCCAGAGGTTCTTGTTGGCCAGTTCCTTTACTTTGTCAAGGTCCCTTTCAGTGGCAGCAGTAGCCTCCAGCATACCACCGCTGCCCCAGTTTAGTGTAATCTGTAAGTGTGATGAGGATAAACATCCCATTGTCTAGGTTGTTGATGTAGTTATCAGTCTTGGCCCCAGTATCAACCTGAGGAACGCAGCTCATAACAGCCACTGGTTAGACTTTGAACTATCAAATCACTGTTCTTTAAGCCTGGTGGCCCAGCCAGCTTTTGTTCAGCCTTTTCATTTACCCATAAAATCCATGAGCCCCCAATTTGGCTCCAGTGATGCTGCAGGAGACCGACTGGAAAACTTTGTTAAAGCCAAGGTAAATGGCATCCCCTGCTCTTCCCTTGTCTGGGCATCTCACTGTAGCAGGCAGTAAGGCTGGTTAGACAAAATTTGCCTTCAGTTCCCAGCCACCTTGTGTCTGGAAATAGCTGTCATGAAAGTTTGCTCCGTAATCTCACCAGGGGTTTTGGCAAGGCTGATGAGTTTGTAGTTCCCCAGATCCTTCTTATTTCATGGATTTTTGTTTGATTTTGTTTCTTCTCATGTTTCTTTTGGTTGGTCAGGACTGCCATCGGTGTCTGTGTGGGTTGCTATGAAGCCAGCCTACGATTTCTGAAACTTGAGGCAGCCACACTAGCCATCTGGCATGGTTAATACACAGGTCATTGAATAACTTCAGGAGAAAGGTTTCCACCTCTTTTTGCCTCTATAAACCTTTTTGTTCCTCTTACCTGTCATATTATAGCTGCCCTTGCTTGGTCTCACTTGTCATTTTATGTCTGTCTAAATGTCTTTCCTAGCAATTACATGGGGAGGGAATCACAAGTGTTCCACTTAACTGCATTTTTCTTCTACTTTGACCAAGAAAACCTTTCACTAAAATGAAATGGAAATACATTAACAAATTCTCAGTCCTGTTTAGAATCAAGTCACATATGTGGACAAGAATAGTATTTTATCCTTTTCCAGCTACCTTTATCTGGACATCCTAAAGCACTAGAAGATATTTAACCAACTGCCCCAATAGCTGTCTAAAATAAGTTAGAATTTCTTCAGTTTGTCTGTGGGCAAATGGAAGGGAAGTCATTTGGGTTTGTTGCCACAGTGAGCAATGAAATATAAGACTAAGGAAGCTGGTGAATTTCTGTTGGGATGTCCTGAGTTCCGTGAGATGCGGGCAATGCTGTCTTTGGGTCTTACTGGCACAAATTGAGTTTATGACAGATTGTTCTTGTTGCTAGACGTCTACCTATCTTATCCTTCCTTTGATGCTGGAGACCACTTTCACTGGGTGTAAATTAATTTCTAGTGTGCCACAAGATTTTGCTGCAGTAAGAGAATTGCATCTGCTTCCTCAAGGCAGATTCCTTTACTATACAGATCCCCAAAGAATTTCTTTTGCCCATTCCACTCAGACCAACTCTTTCAAGGCCATGAGGTTCAATTGTGTTGCCTTCAAAGCTTGTCTGTGGTGTTCTTTAGTCAGCTCAGAATGGTTGCCGCAGAAATAGATTTTTTACTCTTCTCCTTCCCATGTGTGATAAGTCACTGATTTCTAGCGCTGTTGGCCCTACCAGGAACTATTAGTCTTGAACGTTAGTGTAGAATTTTATAGTAAAACTCTGCAACTGTTAGAAATTCAGGGTTTTTTGACTTTCTTGACACCAGAAGCATAGCAGTAATCCACGTTTTAGTTGTTCTTGCTTTTGTAAATCTAGACTAATCTGGTTTCTTAGGAGTAAGCAATGAAAGGTTTGGAGAGACATGAGCATGTTCTCAGCTTCTGAGAAGAGTCATAAAATTTGGATTCTTGTTCTCAGCTGTGTGTGTAACTAGCCCTCCAGGCTTCAATTCCTTCATTAATACTTGGAGATAATACATACGTAGTAGAGCGTAATTTCATGAATGTAGTAAAGTGCTTTGAGAACCCCGCATCAAAAGCTGTAGATGGGAAGGGCAATATTATTATTCTGTTCTAGGCAGAGGCCAACAGAAAGTAAAGTTAATGCTTCTGGCAAAGAAACTTCTTGTAACCAGACCTATCAGAAGGCTGCCATAGTTCAGACTATGGCAGGTGCAGAGAATGGAGTGAAATGAATGACAGTATATTATTAATACACCGAAGGTTCTTTTTCTAACCAGTTAATTTAATCTTCTGAGGTCTGAAGAGATACGCTGGCAGGAAGCTTTTTCTGTGCTTTTATTACCACTTTCATAAGGCCACAAGGCAAGTTTGTATCCTACTGAGACTCCTAACCTTGCTTCTTCCTTTTTCATCTATTTTTGTCTCTGTTTAACTTGATATGACTGAGAAGTTCAAAAAGACACAGTTCAAAACCCTTGAAACCTCCTGTCCTTTGTTCCTCATATACCCTTATCTCTCTTTGTGTGTGAATTTTGTGTTGGTGAGTCTTACTGAATTGACTGTCTTTGAGAGAGTGCCTTGATTCTCAGAGTAGGTACAATACAGCTTAATAACATCTTCCCATCAGACACTCATTCATCAATACCGTCGACCCTGGCCTTGAAGGAAACACCCCTGGAGTGCTGGGGAGAAAATTCCAGTGAAGAATCCTGTTAGTGCTCCTGGTGATGGCAGATCTTATGTCAAGGGCTCTTGTAGTTAAGATAGAGACCAAATCAATCCGTTACATCTCTGCTAACCCTCTTATTTGGGCTGCTACTTGAGCTCTGCCAGAGGTCCCTGGCTAAATGAATGTGCAGCCTAGTTATGTGTTTGTTTTGTTTTGTTAATTAACAATGACTGCAAAGTATTTGCAGTCAGTAACAAGCAGTTTGGGATATAATTTGACTTTGATGAGTATTACCATACCAAAATACAAAGTTGGATACAACCAGACTTACCTGGAAATAAGCATGAAGCAAAGGAGAGGACAGTTTATGTTACTAAAGACTTGCTCAGCCCGTGGACGGCTCTCTGCAGTTCATGACACTGAAGTAGCAATAAGAAGACAGTACGAGTTCAGAGGCAGTGACAAGGTTAGTTTGAAGTCTAGTAGAACTAGGCCAGAAGTACTTTAACTTGACAGCATTCAAGAGAAAAATCTTGCCGAATCATTTATCCAAAGCAATTAGCTTTCCAAGTTCCTACTCCTTTACCTACCTGTAATCAATATGCCTTACACAGATATGTCCTTTGTTGTAATTTTTTACTTAGACCAGTATTGGCTGCCCTCCCTGCCTTCTACCTTATGGTCACCATTTGTTTGTACTGAAAAAAACAATAGGTTTTAATTATTCAGATCTGTTAATAGATTTCATCAGCTTACATGCAAAGTCAGTGGCTGCATGTCTGAGGTGTTTTTTCAGTACCTCCAACCCCTGTCCTTTGCTCCAGTTTTAGTAAAAACAGGGAAATGCCTAATCATGCTTTCTCCTTACCCCTTCCCTTTTTCTCTGTGGTCAGGGTTTATTTTCATACCAAACCCTTTCCTTCCGGGCTGCCAGCGTCACTGGGTGAAACAGTGTCTCAAGCTATACCCGCAGAAACCCAGCGTCTGCAACCTGGACCTGCACATGGCTCCTGAGAAGACCATTGACCTGTGGGGACAGAGCAAGGAGCAGCTCAGGTAAGTCCACAATAACCTGTAGTGGTCAAAACTAACAGAGCCAAAAGGTCTCGGCTCTGAGAAGGTCTAAGAAAAATGAGCAGGGAAGGGAAGCTGAAAAAGATTGTGTACATACTGGCAGTATACAGATGGTGTCAGAGTTAAAGATGGATTTTTCATGGCTTGATATGCATCCTTGTTAATTCTCTGCTTTCACACTTACAATGGGATTTTCTAGTAGCAAATTATTCCAAAACCATCAGTCAAATATGAAATGTTCATATTTTCATACCTGGCTAATACTATGGTGCTTGGAGGCTTGCTAAGCTTAGCCACAAGTGGAACCATGAGGTCCCTCTAGGCCCGGTTTTCCTGAGGCAAAAGGATCCTTTCCAAACACCCCACTCACGCTAGCTCTTCTTCCCAGTCAGCGGTCAGACCTAGTATACTGTAATTGAAAGGCTGTTATCTACACTTTTTTAAACTTTCAGGTCAGCTAGTTTCTGGGGGTTTATTTTCCAAAGTATTTCTTTGTTTTGTTTTGGGTTTGGTTTTTTTCATTCAATCCGAGATAGTGATTAAATGTACTATTTTCATGGCAATTCTGTTTACTCTGAAAGATTCCCATAAGTTCAGACTTCTGTGACTGATGCAGCTGCCTTTCCTTTACCTGATTTGGAAGTTAATGCAGAATTTGTCCAAGTTTTGAAGTCATGTAGAAAGTTTTAAAGTCCAAGTTTTAAAGACTTTTTTTAGTCACCTGTAAAAACACATACAAGATAGATGCTGTTTACAGTACACAATCTTTTAGTTATTTGGGTATTTATCATTACCTTGTTGATTTCACTGCTCGTTTTTCGTAACAATTGTTTCATGTGATGGAGTGACCAGAGTTCCCTACAATTCTCATCTTCCACCTCAGTCTCTTAGTAAAATTGATACGCTGAGATTTTTCTTCAAAAATACTCTTAACATTTACAAGATATGGAATGGCAAAAACAAGATTTGGACTTCTAAATATTTGCACCTAGGAGAGAAGTTATGCCTCTACTTGTGATTTCCAGGCTCAGTCAGAATTAGTTACAGAAATTCAGATGCCTTTTTTGTGTTCCATAAAGGATGAAAAATTGTTCTTTGACAGTATTGTGCATTGTACCCTACAGCTGAAAAAAGTGGGGTACTGTTCCAGCTTGACAGGCCTTTCCCAGCAGCACCTCCTGTGTGCACAGAGAATGATCAGAACAGAGGTTAATTTGCAGCTGAATCCAGTTCAGTCGAAAATAGTGTTTGGAAGAGTGATGGCTGGCAGAAACACTGGCAGTTTTATTAAGCATTTGCCTGAGTCTTCAACTGAGCAAACTGCTGTATTTGTGCTTTTGCCTAGGGGACAGTGGATCAAACTAGCCAACTTGTCTAGTATCCAGAGTGAGAGCCTTTCAGGGAGGGGAGAAACAGAGTGCTTAACTAAAAAATGGTCTGCTTCCAAGATTGGACAGACCTTTAATGCTTTTTAAAGCCGTCAGGAAGATGCATAAATGCGCTTGGGTCCTGGGTTATCTGCTCTTCTCAGGATGCAGGAATCACAAGGTAGGGAAAGTCCATACAGTTCTTAGAAATGTACGCTATGCTGTCCTCACAGAATGGAGTTTCGGTATTTTCTTCAGTGCTGGGGACAATTAAAAGTATAGAAGGGGGTAGAACCTCCCTACAAGGGGTATGTATATCCTTGTCTATAAGGAAAAGGCTGGGAGGATTTTATAGATGCAGTCATTTACCAGTGAATAAAGCAAAAAAGGAGCTTCAGACCAAAGCCCCCCTGTTTTTCAGTCTTGTTCTCTTTCTAACATAGTTATACCAAATTTCTCTGTGCTTTCTTGTAGGAGCACCTGCTACTGCAGCTCTAGGAACTCATTGTTTCCAGATGCATAACGCTCAGACTTTCCTCTCCTTAGTAATCACATGCAAAATACTAAGTTCTGGAAATAAGGACCTACCAAGCATATTAGGGTTCCTGCTGTTGTGCAAACACTAGCACTGTAGTGAAAGAAGGGCACTTTCAAAAAACACGTGCTAAAAATGTTTCATTATGAACATTAAGTTTGTCGAATGAAAGATGTAGAGGAACGAGTCTGGGGCTCTCCATTTTCTAAATGCCGCGCTACCTGGTTGTAGGCTCCATAAATTGTAACAAGCAGCATGTATTTGACAGTTACTGTGCTGCTGCATTATGGTAGTTGCAGTTGCTATTAACCTATGACAAAGATGAAAACTGGAAAGATTACTTTCTTTCAATAATCAGTGAGCTATGAAAAAAAGGTAAAGAAACTGTCCTTTTACTCCTGTTTTACTACTGTTCCTGGTTTAGCTTAGGAGCTATCAGTACAGTATAGGTGAAGGGCAGAAACAAGCTGTGTATCCAGGTAGAAATGCACAGTAAATGCAGATGCTTAGCTGAGACTTGACTGTGGCAGCACAAGTATGAATCCTGTTTTGTAAAAGACAGCATGTCTTACTGAACTAATGAGACTATAAGTGAGAGCCAACCATCTGGTGCTACTGTTCATCATGTTGTTCTGAGTATTTTTACCTTTTTTCTCTTTCTTTACCATAACATATGACTTAGCTTGAGAAAATAAGCTGAAATTGCCGGAATAAGTGGACTAGAACATAGATGTGTACCTTCCTTCTTGTATTTGTCACTAGCATGTTTCTATCTGATTTCCTATAGTAATACTCCTCGCAACTTTTTAAGGACTCTTCCATAGGCCATAGTAAAAGCCCATCCCTGAGGTCTTTTACTGCTTTCACCACCTTCAAGTAAGAATGGTAAATTGGCATGTGGCTTCAGATCACTGAGTCCCTCTGCATCAGGGTTGTGTCTTGAGAAGAACAGTTTTTTGTCCTGCATAGCAGTCTGGATAGGAGACATCTGCGACCTAGACTTCTTCACATTTCAAGAATCGTATGGTCATACCTAGAACAGTCTTGCTTCTTACTGAACATTGAGTCAGTCCATCTTAAGAACTTGTTGTAATATTACTAAGTAGTAGAACTAATGGTCCTTTGCAGTATTAAGCAGCTTGATGTGCTTCACTGTCAGGTGAAGCATTTTTCTTTCTTGTCATTTTCCATTAAGTGCCTAGAATATTTTCTTCCTTGTGTTTGCAGCTTTTAGATCCTCACAGATTCTGTTCTTTCACTTTCAGGTGCTCAAATAGTACATGCTTAATTCTGACTTCTAAATCTGTACCAGTTCATTGTGTTGTCTCCATCTGATAACCCATTTCAACCCATGTTGAAAATACAAGCTTTCAAACTGACAGCAGTTGGCACTAGGCCTTATAGCTTGCACAAATTGCATGAACTGAATTTTCCAAGGTCTTTGGAGGAAAAAAATAATGGCACTGAAAATAAAAGTTTAGCATTGATGGTTTTAATAGGCTGGTATATGGATGAGTGTATCTCATTACTTCATGCTGCACTACCAGAAACCCTCAGAAATTAACACATATCCTATTTCTTTCCACTTTGTAGAAGGAAAGGTTCCAGTAAAGGGGAGCCCAGAAGCTTATTGGAGAAGCTGCGCTGGGTGACCCTTGGTTACCATTATAATTGGGATACTAAGGTATGGAAATTAAATTCTCCTCCGTTTTTCTTAGCTGTAAGCACTCAGAATGACAGAGAGAGGATGGTATCATGGAACAAAACGCTTATGATCCTACAAAACAGTCTTGAGGAAAGGCTCTAACAACCCATGCTTGTAAGAACATTTTAATCTGTATTAGTTTCCTGTGAAGGATTTAACAGCAAAAGTCTGTTGCTGCGTTCTTTTCTTTGAAAGGTAACATGGAATTATATACTCAGCTCTAGACCTGTGACTGTATTTCAGGGTAAGTGAGGATTTTTGCCCTACCAAAAGGGACAGTCACAAAAGCATCATTAACTACTTACAGTGAGAATGACCTTGGTGCTTGAAGACAGATACTTCTAAGACACTACTCCTCTTTTGAGGGGTGAGTGAGAGCAGGAAGAGACTGCTGCTGCTGTGACTTTGACCTTAAGAGTCTGAACCAGTATAGTACAGTCTCACCAACTAACAGCTGTTTTGGGGCTCCTGACCAAAATAAACTTTTTCATAAGATTGAGCCAGATGGAGGCTGAGAAAGGATGGCAGGGTGAATATGCAGTCTAATCAGTATATTGCAGATACTTCACCAAATCTGCTTGCAGCCTTATATTTACCAGATCAGCCTATTTTTGGGTGGCCTTAATAAAAACTTGATTATTCCCTTCCAGTCCTCTCAGAATCACTCATGTGAGAGAGAAAAAGTAGCTTTGCAATTGATTCCAGTTTGTCTTATTCTTCAAACAAGGAACAAAGAGCTCTGTTGATGAGATACAGAACTGTCTTTCCATTGGCAGCTTTAGGTAGTGAGCAAGTAGATCCTCAGGATGTTGGTACTTACCTTAGGTACTAGTCTTACTGACTTCAAGTTTGCCATTCAGATATAATGATTAACTCCACAATTAATTAATCTCTGGCAGTCTCCGCATAGGCCCAGAATTAAATGATAAAGAGGTAAACTTGCTGTGGTTCTGCCTATGTTGTAGTCATTTTCCATGCAAATATGATGTCCTTCACAACTGTCAGCCAAACTTCTGAGTTCTCATTCAATGTTTGTTTCCAATTGTATTGGCTGCTCTGATGTTCTGGGTGTGGTTTGTTTTTGTTTTTTTTCTTCCGCTCTCCTTCCTCCAGAAGTACTCAGCAAATCACCACACTCCTTTCCCCTCAGACCTTGCATTCCTGTCAGAACAAGTGGCTGCAGCCTGTGGGTTCCGGGGTTTCCAAGCCCAAGCAGGGATCTTGAACTACTATCATTTTGACTCTTCACTGGGAATTCATGTGGATGAGTCTGAACTAGACCATTCACGGCCGCTTTTATCATTCAGGTGAGTCCAGGAAACCACTAAAATGTTGTTGAAGGATTGGTCGGTTTTTTTCTATGGTTGCATATAGTTACAGGAAGTTGGTATGATGTAGTTTGCTAATTGGGTATATAATCTTCACTCTGAAGACTTGAATAGTAGGAAGTTGTAGCTCAAGGGCATGGGTTTTTCTTTGAAGACTGCTTCAATAGCATGGATGTGGCGCCTGGAGTGGAAGAACTCTTTGCACAGAGCACAGTTCTGTTCTAAAGCAGCAGAGTGGCAACTGGGTACTAGCACGCAAAGATGAAATACCTAAGCAGAGCTTCAGACCTGGCAGGGCAACTGCTCACACTATGCTTACTTTGAACCAGGCCTCAGTCTGTTTTCCATGTTCTCATTGAAAAGGTGTTATAGATGTCCATCTGGTTGTCTTGTTTGGGATTTTTTTTTTATAAAGGGATTTAGCTCCTAATATTTTCTTACTGTACATACAGTTGTTCTCTACCTCAATTTGTTTTCTCTTCTCTCTCCATCTTCATACCACCTCTAGTTTTGGGCAATCCTCGATATTTTTGCTTGGGGGCCTCAAGCGGGAGGAGGCCCCAACAGCAATGTTCATGCACAGTGGAGATATCATGGTGATGTCTGGCTTCAGCCGTCTGCTGTACCATGCTGTCCCCCGGGTCCTCCCCAACCCTGAAGGGACAGCTTTGCCTTCATGCCTGGACCAAGCACTTTCTTCAGACCTTCCTGTTGGCTCAGTCATTGAGCACAGCTCTGATGAGGATTGGCAGGTCTGTGCCAAGTACTTGCAGTCTTCCCGCATTAATATGACTATTCGGCAGGTGTTGGCTGAGGGTCAGAAATTTCCAGAGGAATCTGGGACAAATGGAAAGGGCCAAGCACCCTCTGAAGACAGTCACCATCAGGAGGACAGCAAAGCCAAGAGACATAAACCAAATACAGACAGCTGAGACCAGGAGATCATGCTGACATGGACTGGACAGGAAACCTCCATACGGAATTGGGAACTAATGTAATCATACTAGAAGTCACTTGTCTCTATTGGGACTAATAAACTTCTGCAGAATAAATATAGTCCTTCTTCCTGTAAGAAATAGATTGGGGGAGAAAAAGAATTAAAAAGAGGGTTAAGTTCGGGACTGGGACTCAGAAGATGAACTGTATTGCTGTTTTGTTGCAGATGTTTACTGGACTTGGTTCCCTTTAAAATACCTGTATGTCAGAGAATTTTAGGCTTGGTTCGGTGATGCTCATAGAGTATTTTGAAATCACTGGGCAGAAAGTGCTAGCAAAAGATACATAATTGCTATGTGTTAAAGAATCCTATTGGGCTTGTAAAGCTCAGCTGAAGCGCAGTAACAAGTATGAGAATAGGCTGCTATGGGTGTGAGACTTACCTGCAGCATTTCCAACAGAATTACCTCTGGCAAAAATTGGTTCAGTGATCAGAAACTAGCAGCTGCCTCAGGCAAAACCTGCTGTAAGCTTGCTGTAGTCCTGTACTCTCCTTTTGCCTGCTTGCACTCCCTCAGCTGCAGCAGAAACTGCTTTTATGAGTGGAACTTGACTTTTTTTCACATGCCTCAGATTTTAGAGAGAAACAACTAGGGGCAATATCTACTGAGAATACCTAGGAGCTCCCAGCTGGGTCTCCTCCCAACAGCAAGTATGTGACTGAGCCCTACATCCCCGTTCTTTCAAAACTGCCCCCTCTTAAGTGCCTGCAGATTATGGTCCTCCAGTCGCAAACTAGCATCTTTAAGGAACAGAATGACTTGCAAGTAGAAGCAATGAAGTTGTAAATTAAGTACCTAAAAAATTAATCAGTGACTATCTCTGTCACCGAAAGATAAATATATTGAAACAAAGAAAAGCACTAGCTTTTGTGCCAGTTCTCTTTAAGACTCAGACTTTCCAATCTGCTGTTTAATGCAATTTTAATTGGAGTGGAATGCACTATCCCTGGGGTATTTTGTTGCACTTTCCCAATGAATAAACTTACTCAGTTTTTAAATTAAAGATCTCTATCAGTTTTGAGCTAGCTTTTTTCTTCTTTTCTTTTTCTCCCTGTTAGTTATTTCAGTGTATTGTTAATGCTGCCCATCGCTTGTGCTGTTTCCTCCAGGCTTCTTTTGGATCTACTGCCTCTGCCATCTGCCAGCTCCAGTGGAGGAGCCCTGTGTATGTCTGCAGGGCTACTTTGCTGATCGGCAGTTCAGGGTTTGTTGGGCAGTTTCAGAGAGGTGTTGCCTGCAGTATCAAAGTCCAATTTAATATGTATGTGGCAGCTTTTCCTCATGGGGAAAGTGTGTCTGGTCTGCTTATTTCAATAGCAGGTGAATGTGTGGATGTGTGCAATTAATTCCTTATACAATGCTGCAAAGAGCTCCAGTAATTTAATATCTAAAATAATCAGATGTGGGTTTTAATATCTTATTCTATGCCAGAGGTGTGTCCTTTCTGCATCCTAGGCCTGGTGTATTTACAGCTGAGCCCTGGGAGAGTGAATACTGTTATGCAGACAGGTTACAACATGACTAGAAAGGAACGTTGACTGAGTAAGTCTCAGAAAACAGCAAAGCTTTCTTAGTGGCACCTGAAGGTGGGGAAGGGGAGAGGAGTATTTGTTTTCCTGACAGTGAGAAGGCAGACTGTTCTTCACTGTTGAGAGGGAAGCAAAAATCTGCCAACTCACTCAGCACCGAAGATGAGAGAAGACGGAGTCACTAGATGGTCATGAACTGGAGCTGGTTTCTTCATGTTGCAGGCTGAGGTTTAAGTCCCTGGTTCTCATTTCTTAGGTCTTCAGTTCCCTACAAAATACATAACAAATGACAAGCAATCATTTATTCCAGGATTCAGTTGTTCCTGTGATTCAAGGGCAAGAAACCATACTCTTTATCCTCTGCAGTTTGAAATTGTAGTAAATTCTGCAAACTACTGATAGTAACTGGTCATGGGAAGCATCCAGTCCATTGAAGCCTTATGTTTAGATGTAACTGAGTTGAGAATTTGCTGAGTTACTGTCTTGCAGTCAAGCTTGTTACCTAATGCCGTTGTGAGTGAGAGACAGCCCTCATCTAATTCCCTATCAGACGCCCAGAAAATGAAGAGTCCATGACCCAGAAATGGGCATATGGAAAATGACCCAGAAAAAAACCAAAATCATCCGTGTACAAAGAGAAACAACTGTAAGAAGGGAGAGTTTCCTGAATGGCCAGCCTAGCAGGAGCATTGGTTCTGTGACCACAGAAGAGTGGAGTACAAATGAGCAAACCACAGGACTTTGGTGAACTCTAAAAACTGTTCTTCCAGAACATGATTTTGAAGAGGCAGCAACAGCCCTGGGAAGAGGGCAGGGAATAGGGCTCCATCCAGTGATACACACTGCTAATTTTCCTTCTAGGACAGAATGATTGGGAACCCTTGAACTCCTTCACACAGAATCAGAATCACAGGGGTTGGAAGGGACCTCTGGAGATCACCTAGTCCAACCCCCCTGCCACAGCAGGGACACCTAGAGCAGGTTGCACAGGATGGCATCCAGGCAGGTTTGGAATGTCTCCAGAGTTGGAGACTCCACCATCTCTCTGGGCAGCCTGTTCCAGTGCTCTGCCACCCTCAAAGTAAAGAAGTTCCTCCTCATGTTTAGATGGAACTTCCTATGATCAAGTTTGTGCCCATTACCTCTTGTCCTATCACTGGGCACCACTGAGAAAAGACTGGTGCTGTCCTCCCGGCACCCTCCCTTTAAGTATTTATAGGCATTGATGAGATTCCCCCCTCAGCCTTTTCTTCTCCAGCCTATAAAGACCCAAGTCCCTCAGCCTTTCCTCATAAGAAATATGTTCCAGTCCCCTAATCATCTTTGTAGCCTTCTGCTGTACCCTCTCCAGCAGTTCCCTGTCGTTCTTGAACTGGGGAGCCCAGAACTGGACACAGGACTCCAGGTACAGCCTCACCAAGGCAGAGTAGAGGAGGAGGATAACCTCCTGCAACCTGCTTGCCACACTCTTCTTGATGCACCCCACAATGCCATTAGCCTTCTTAGCCACAAGGGCACATTGCTGGCTCATGGTCATCCTGTTGTCCACCAGGACTCCCACGTCCCTTTGCACCAAGCTGCTTTCCATCAGGTCAGCCCCTAACCTGTACTGGTGCATGTGGTTATTCCTCCCCAGGTGCCGTACCCTACACTTGCCCTTGTTGAACTTCATGAGGTTTCTCTCTGCCCAAGTGTCCAGCCTGTCCAGGTCACGCTGAATGGCAGCACAGCCTTCCGGTGTGTCAGCCACCCTTCCCAGTTTTGTGTCATCAGCAAACTTGCTGATGGTACCCTCTACCCCTTCATCCAGGTCATTGATGAATATGTTGAACAGGACTGGACCCAGGACTGACCCCTGGGGACTCTGTGCCACTAATCACAACCCTCTAAGCTCTATCTGCCAGCCAGTTTTCAGTCCACCCCACTGTCTGTTCATCAAACCCACACTTCCTAAGCTTGCCTATGAGGATGCTGTGGGAGACATTGTCAAAAGCCTTGCTGAAGTCAAGGTAGACAACATCCACTGTCCCCCCCTTCATCTATCCGTCCAGTCACACCATCGTAGAAGGCTATCAGATTAGTCAGACATGACTTCCCCTTGGTGAAGCCATGTTGGCTACTTCTGATCACCTTCTTTTCCTCCAGATGCTTTGAGATGATGACCAGAATGAGCTGTTCCATCATCTTTCCAGGGATGGAGGTGAGGCTGACTGGCCTGTAGTTTCCCGGGTCTTCCTTCTTGCCTTTTTTGAAGACTGGAGTGACATTGGCTTTCCTCCAGTCTTCAGGCACCTCGCCTGTTCTCCAGGACCTTTCAAAGATGATGGAGAGCGGCCCAGCAATGACATCTGCCAGTTCCCTCAGCACTCGCGGGTGCATCCCATCAGGACCCATGGACTTGCGGATATTCGGTTTACTTAACTGATCTCTAACTTGATCCTCCTCAACCAAGGGAAAGTTCTCCTTCCTCCAGACTTTCTCTGTTACCTGTAAAGTCTGGGACTCCTGAGGGCTGGCCTGAGCAGTAAAGACTGAAGCAAAGAAGTCATTCAGTAATTCTGCCTTCTCTGCATCATCTGTCAGCACGGCCCCTGTCTCATTCAATAGCAGGCCCACAGTTTCTCTAGTTTTCCTTTTGCCTCCGATGTAGTTGAAGAAACCCTTCCTGTTGACCTTGACATCCCTTGGCAGATTTAATTCCAAGGAGGCCTTGGCTTTCCTTGTTTTGTCCCTGCATACTCTGGCAGCGTTCTTGTAATCTTCCCAAGTGGTCAGTCCCTTCTTCCACTTAGTTTAATCTTCCTTCTTCCACTTGAGCGTTTTCAGAAGCTCCCTGCTCAACCATGCAGGTCTCCTGCTTCCCTTTCCTGATTTCTTGCTCTTAGGGATGCACCGATCCTGAGCTTGGAGGAAGTGATACTTGAGTATCAACCAGCTCTCTTGAGCCCCTCTACCCTCTAGACCCCTAACCCTTGGGATTTCTCCAAGCAGTTTCTTGAAGAGGTCAAAGTTAGCCCTCCTGAAGTCCAAGGTTGCAAGCCTACTTGTCATTTTATGCCTACTGCACATAATCCTGAACTCGATCTTCTCATGATCACTACAGCTGAGGCTTCCCCCAACCTTAATGTCCTCCACCAGTCCCTCTTTGTTGGTCAGTACTAGGTCCAGTAGTACACCTCTCCTTGTCAGCTCCTCCACCACCTGAGTCGAAAAGTTATCATCAAGACACTGGAGGAACTTCCTGGACTGTACATGCCTAGCTGTGTAGCCTTCCCGTCAGATACCAGGGTGACTGAAGTCCCCCATGAGAACCAAGGCCTGTGATTGTGAGGTGGCTCTCAGCTGCCTGTGGAAGGCCTCATCAACTTCTGCATCCTGATCAGGTGGCCTGTAATAAACCCCCACAATAGTGTCCCTCATGTTAGCCTGCCCCTTAATCCTTACCCACAAGCTCTCGACTCTCTCTTCATCCGCCCCCAGGGACAGCTCAATGCATTCTAGTTGGTCTCTCACATAAAGAGCAACTCCACCACCTCGCCTTGCTGGCCTATCTTTCCTAAAGAGGACATAGCCATCCATGACAGCATTCCAGTCATGTGAGCTATCCCACCATGTCTCAGTAACTGCAATGAGATCATGGCCCTGCGACCGCACACAGATCTCCAGTTCTTCCTGTTTGTTCCCCATGCTGCATGCATTGGTGTATAAGCATTTCAGAGCGGCAGATGAACATGTAGTTTTTACCCTTGAGGGGTGGTAGGCCTTCTGATTCTCAAAAATACTAGCACACTGCCCCACAAGTGCTGGGCTACTGCACGCGGGCACCTCTCTAGTGAGCCCAGTTACATCCCCGTGTGGGGATGGTGTGCCATTGCACCTCATTTGTTTAGGTTTGTGATGACACAACAGGATTTTTCATGGCACTGATCAAATTTTTGTATCTATAGGTATGACAGATACTTGCTTGTGTTCATAGAGGTGCACACTGAGATAATCTTTGTAGCTTTTAATTCCTCCAAAGGAGAAGTAGTGTGCAAGGGCCACAAGCCCAAAATTGCATCAATGGCATAGGCAGCAGTCTTATAGGATGTCCTGCTGTGCACAGCTGAGGGGAAGACAAGAAGAGGTCATCTGGACCAATTCTACAAGAAAATTAATGTAATGAGCTGATTACAAGAAGATAATCGTGTTTAATTCAAGGCCACCTGGAAATGAAGCATGTTGTTTACCACATGTACTCTGTTCATTATGTGATCTATATGTAAACCTAAGTGTCCAACAAGAGTTTAAACAACTCCTGATTTTTTTTATTATAAAGCATAAAGGGAAAATAAGATCTCCAGGTAAATCAGAATTAAAGCAGAGTGGGATGAATACTGGAAGCAGAAGAGGAAACTGCCTGTACAAACTTAAAATTTTCAGTCCTCTTGAGGGTACTGTGCTAGAGAAGTTCAGTGTTACAAAGTGGGCCACTGGCAGGTGCCCAAAACAGATTCACTGCATGCCCTCTGCATGCCAAGCAGGCAGTAACTTACGGGCAAAGCAGTCCTTAGAGCTGTGCCTGCTGCTGCCAGAATGATTCTTATCTTGGGTATTTTTTCTTTCTTTGAGAGCTTGTTGACATTTTTTCCTCACTGTTCCATATCATGTTTCTACAGATAGTAGTAAGGTGCACCTAAGCTCCTCTATTTATGCTACGTGCTCTGCTGAGCTAGTAGGTAGGGAGAAGCTAGTAGGTAGGGAATACCCAGATGACAGCAGCACAGTATCTCGCTGCCATGGCTACAGGTCCAGGTTGAAGCCAGCTTGCATCTTGCCAAGTGCAGACAAGAGCTTGGATCTGTCTTCATCTATTCATGTAAGTCATTCTCATTCTCTGCATCACACCTGATGCAAGATAAATTTAAAATGGAAAAGAGACTTGTCAGTGACAAGACTTGTCTTCCACTTAATTGGGATGCAAAATTAATTGAGCTATAATCCAGTGTGCTCTAAGCATACTTTCATTCTGATGAAATCATAAAACTTGCGTGGGTCTGAACACATTACCTCAACAAGTTAACAGAAGTACATGGACTGCAGAAATTAATGATCCAGAAAAATAAGTTGCTGTAGGCCTCAGAAGACCCATATATAAAAGGCCTTTTTTTGGATAATCTCTATGCAAGAAGAGATTTTGAGAGAAAACCAGTGACAGTCATCCACAGTCTGCTGATGCATCTGTAAATCCTAATAACCAAAGTTGTTTGAAAACAATCTGTAGCATAACGCTATAGATCTGGTACAAGAGGCACAAGATGCAGCTGACACAAGTTTAGCACAGTACAAAGTAAGTTCAGCTATTTATATTTAGCAAATGATAATCACAAATACCTCAATAAAACCATTTTTCCAGACAAAAAATTGAAGACTGACTAAGAATATTTTCACATACGCTCTGGTAAAGTTGAGGTGAGGTAAAAGTTGCCATCGTGCAAGTTACAACTTAGCTCATACACACGGTTTCCTTGCATGATCTTCTGGTATCTGTAGTCAAAGGACCACATAAATGGTGGTTGAAGGGACCTCTGGGGGTGTCTAGTCCAGCCTCCCCCTATGAATAGTGCTGTTGCCAACAGGCTACCCATGTGAGACTTAGAAACCTTCCATGACGGAGACTCTACCATTTGCTTTTGGTAACTTGTGCCAGTGCTGCCCTACTCACCTCATGAAGAAATTTCGCCTTACATCCTGCCTGAGTTTCCCAAAATACAACTTGTAGCCATTCCCTCTGCCTTTTTCTTACCATCTGTTACTACCAACAGTTTGGTTCCACTGTCTTTGTAACTCTCCTTCAAATAATTGAAGTCTACAGTTAGACACACCCACACCCACCCACCCACCCTGCCCCAGCCTCACCTTAGTCTCCTCTGTGCCACATGAAAGGACCCCAGGACCCACAACATATCCCCATAGATCATGTGCCCTGGCCCCTGACTTTCCTCACTAGCCCTCTTCAGCACCTTTTCCTATTTCGGGGTACACCACTCTCTCTGCAGTGCTGGTTTCTGTTACAAACAGGATGCCAACAACAAATGGACTACTGAATCCTAGTTCCTAAACCCGCTAGATGCACCAAATCAACTTAAATCCACTGGATCTTAGGCTGTGGGGTTTTTTACAGTGTTTCAGAAATTAAGTATTTTTTTCCTTCCATCTACATCACAATAAAAAAAAAAAGCAGTAGTTTTGTGAGGTGCAGAATGAATGTACCATGGTTCCCTATGAATTTATGCTCCTGAAAAATTGTGAGCTCTCACTGGTGCTTTTCTTCCAGCTGAGCATTTGTAAGTGATTTTTCCCATGTGATCTTTCCCGTGTTTAATACATGCACAGTGCACCTTTCTCCTGAATCAGGATATTTATAAGGTCCCTCTCCTCTAACTGGCTACCTGCTAAACCTGCAGGAACTTAATTGGCTGTGAAATTTATGTCATCTATCAAATCTAATTGAAATACACCAACAGGTTTCAAAGTTACTGGACAGGAATGTGAGGACACGCAGAGTTTAACACATGCACTAACCATGAGAACATAAGCCGTGGGAAGCTAGGCTTAAAAGCCTACTCTTACGCTCTTAATGCAGACTTGTCTGGACTTTTATAGCAGGTCCTGCTCTGAGGGGTTTTGCTCTTGGAGTCCTGGTCAAGAGAACAACAACCTGGAATATCAGAGTAATTTTAGCCTAGTGAGCATCATCCCCATCTGGTTCCTGCTATTTTAAGTGTATGGCTCCCTCTTAGGAGGAGCTGACTATGCACTGAGACTCTGAACAGGTTAATCAGCTAAATGCTTATCTCCTCAAGATGGTAAATAAGTGGCTGGAGCACAGCAGGGAGCCAGATCTGATTTATATTTGCAGCTAGAGCTTGTATTCAGATAGGCATCATGGAAGATATCTACTACTTCCACTACACCAGGGGAGGAGGGAGAGGATAAAGTCTGGAAAAGCCTGCAGTAGCTTTCCCTCTCTGCAGAATAGAGGCACGTTTATTCCTCCGGACAGTGAAAGTTTTAACCTTGTGGAGGCACTTTCCATCTCATTTTTCCCAAGTCAGTAGGGACTATTCTGTCTCTGACCTTTTCCTATGGTGCTGTTGAATATCCTCTTCCACAAAATCCCCATGTGTAGTGGACTGTCCCCTGAGCTCCTCTGTGTAGCCTTCCCCTTTTTGTGTTTGCAATCACACATCTTTGCACTGAGGTTGAGCCCTCCTTCACCATTACTCGATGCTTATTTCCTTAACTCAAGTGCTCAGTGCTGCTGGCTGGGCTGAAGGGAGCCACTTGCCCACAATACAGCTTTTCTAATCTGTTTCATGATTTCAAAGCTTTTCCAAAAGGTAGGTCAGGACCATTACCCCCTGGAAGGTCAGGAGCAAGGCCAATTTATACCAAAAACGTGGGGAAACTGACATAGAAGTAAGGTGAGGTGGCACTCACACTTATGTGTAGATGTGGTACTAAGGGACATGGTTTAGTGGCGGACTTAGCTGTATTAGGTTTACAGTTGGACCTGATGATCTTAAAGGTCTTTTCCAAACTAAATGATGCTATGATGTACAATGAAACATTCTCCAAATATTCTTACTGAAACTATATAGAGAGCAAAAAGTGAGTCCGCCAAGAAGACATACTGCCTCTTTCGTCTCTGATGTTGGAAAGTCAGCAATTTACATTAGCTTTTAGCTTCCTTCTAGGTGAATTTAAAACTCATTCTGTATTTACTGAGGAAGGCCAGAAGAATCAATAAAGGCCTTGGCTTTCTAGAGGTGATCATCTCACCAATCATTTCTGTCTCTGTTCTGCGCTAAGGGCTTAGATAAGAAGGTTTTGGTTTTGTTTTCTTTCTCCTTAATGGATAGGTTTCTTAATTAGGATGGGGGAAAAATGACTGCAATTTTGCAGTGGCAAATTAAAACCAAAATGAGGTAGCAGAGAGCAGGGTCTGGAGGGGAGGGGGGCAATCAAAGGCAGCTATTGATTTTGAAATGATGGAGGAGCCAAAGGAGAGCACACAGCCTGGAAAGGAGACTCATCTTTTAAAGCTCTGTTCTGCTTAAATCAATCAGTCCAGGCAGAGGTGTTGGTTGTTGCTGAAGCTTCGGAGCTAGCTTTGTTTCCAGACAGAATTTAAATTTTGGAAAGACTCACTGGTTCATAAGGGGATGGCTCCTTAGACAAATCTTGAGATTGTGGAGCTAGGAATCATGGGATGGAGCTGAACAAAAGTAAACCTGGGTGAAGCATCAAGAAATTCTTAGCAGTAGTGGTAACAAAAACACGTTTGGTAATAGTTTCTTCCAAGACCGAAGAAAAAATGTCACTGCTCACAGCCAAGCCAGGCAGAGAAAAAGGGACATAGGCTGAATACAGGATGAGCACCAAGATCTAACACCCTTCTCACTCCCAGTTGTTGCATAGCGTGTCCCATCTTTTCTAGAACTAATCTGGCATTGTCTTTGTCCCAGTGGCCGAGATCAAGCTCAGGTACAGCGTTCTGCCACTCCAGTCAGCAGACTTCCATACACACTAGCCTTTCCCCCCTTGGCTTTTCAGAAAGCATTCCTCCAAGATTCCTCCAAGATTCCTCCAAGTCTGGTGTTAGTCTGACCTTCTGTCAAATATAGCCTGGAAAGACTGTCAGAGAACAGCGCCAGCCTTGTAATGACTGGTTTGAGTTTGTCGGCTTTTTTTCATTGCTATGATGAAACATGACTTTGCAAAAGTGCTGATTTTCAGGTGTCTATGACAGGGGGTCAGGAAGATTTTAGCCGTGCTACTGCAAATAATCTGCAGCCATTCTAACCCCAGCTCAATGCTGCATGCAAATAAGCCCCTTTTCAGCCCAGACAGCTGAAAATATGCCACAGGTCCTTTTAAAGCAAGGGTTTTGTTCCACCATGTAGGAGACCTGTCTCCTATTCTCCACACTGACATTGCTCCATCAAATACTCATCACAATGCTGGTGACAGAGTGGCATCTCTTTTGTTCCCCACAGGGATAGCACGTCCTTGTCCACAAACCATTTTTCCCCTCACTCTTCCTCTTGCCTCCAAGCACTGCTAGAACAAGTGCAACAAAGATCTCTCCTTTCCCTGCCGCCTCCTCTGTCTTTGTAGTTGAGGTGCTGCCATGTCACCTGCTCCCTGCCTGAACCCCAACTGCAGGCAACACACATAATTAGCTGGCAGAGAGTACTCTTCATCCCCTTCTAACACCCTATCCTCACTTGTCAACAGCAGGAGCACACCTCTCCAACAACTGTTTCTGCAGCTGCTCCTGCCATTGACAGCTGCGGCTGGACGTCAAACATGAGTGTAAGGACATGATCTCCTCCGAGCCCTTCCTGGCCCAGTGCTGTGATTATGCTCCAGGAGAGATCTGAGTTTGGCACGCTGTTTTGATGCTTCAGCATTTACCTGGGGTGAAAGTGGAACGAGTCTCCAGACATCTGCGGGCTTACACAGGGGTGTTATGCAGCAAGGCAAGTCTTGCATAGTCTTACTACTACCTTTCTCTAGTCCACTTGCACTTCTTGCCTTCTCCTAGGACAAAACGATAACGGAGAAATTAAAGGAAAGTAGGATCCCGTGTGAGCAAGCATAAAGAAGTGAAGATATGGCATGTTCTTTCCAATCCCTGTGGCCTACTCACCCTGTAGCTGCAAGCATCACCGCACGCTGCTCTGGAACAGCAGAGGCTGCTCAATGCTGAAGGCTGCAGACCCTGGCTCCCCAGATCTTTAATACTTCCTTTCCCTGGAATTCCCACAAGAAATGCTGTTTTTTCAGGTGACATGGAACCTACTGAGAAACCATGGGTCCCATCTGGAGAGTAAGCATGCAGGTACTCAGTGTTTAATTCATTGAATATTATTTTCTGCAGCAGAAAAGTGGGAGAGAGAGAAACATTAGTCACGTACTTGCTTAATTGAGATCTAATAGCCGAGGTCAGTGCTCAGCCAAGAATAGATAGCAGAAGCCTCCCGTGATGTATTTTTGTGATGAGATGTTCATAGCACACAGACTGATCTATTACCAGTTTTCACTATGAAAAATTTAACTATCGTCTGGAATATGCTCAAATCTATTTTGCATCATTTCCTTGCTTTTTCATTTAAAAATATCTTTCCATTGAGACCTCATGACCGTGCAAATTAGCAAATCTCTGCTGTGTGGAGAGATTCCTTCACCTTTACTGAAGTGCAGCTATTTATTCTTTTGCCAGCCCTCTGCAAGATGACAATACCTGTTTGTCAGTGTCTAGCATGCTTTTCTGTGCTTTAAACAAAAACCCTTAAAGGGAAAAGATGAGTATGCAAGGGAAGATGCTGCAATGGGCACATGGGTGAGGAGGAGCACCAGACCTTTGCCTCAAGCTGTGTTCTGCATGTCTGCAATGTTCCACTGCAGCGGAAGTGACATGATGACCTACCTGCTGGTCTACAGCACCTCTCTTGTCTCCTGTAGCACTTCAGCCTACAGGACTAGCATGACCATCTGCTTGGTTTGTTCTTTCTAGATTTGCATATGGGTCTGTGAAGGATGCATCAGTGTTCCTCCCCAAACCAAACATTTCCAAACATTTTGGGCCGCAAAGCCTTTCCCCCTCCAAGTTTTCCCCACAGACTACAAAGCAACCATCTCAAATCTTTAACTGAGAGCACAGAAGAGATATGATTTATATGGCCTCACAGACCACTGAGCACTAAACCTAGAGAGCTGATGAAAGAAATAAGGCCTCCAAAGATAAAAGGAGTAAGGTCTCTGAGGAACACACCTTAGCTCCTGTGGTACCTGAAAGAGGCAGCTGCACTTTCTTTGCCAGGGGCTACAGCACAGGACATGATCTGATCCAACAGAGTAAGAACAGAAAACATACTCTGTGTGGGCACTAACAGTAAGCGTGAATACACTAGGTACAAGGAGGCTTTATGTTCTGGTGCACCATTTGCCTTCTGTCTATCCTTGGAGTCTTGTAGTACCTATCGCTGGTGAGCTCCAAGCTCCTGGTGGTGCTATGGTTGAAGCTGTGCACTGTGATGCTCCCTCGAGCACTTCTCTTGCAGCACGGGTGCAAGGTCCTCCAACAGACTGCTCTCTGCACATACACAGTAGGTGCCGAAGAACTGGCAACCGGTTCAGACTTCACTCCTCCTGAGGACGCTGCGTGCAAGAACCATAGTGTATCATAGTAATTCAAACCACAGCCCTCCTGTCTTTGCACTGCAACAGCCACTAGTGTAGGAGGTACCCAGACAGTGGTCCCCTTCTGCTGAAAGATGGAGTGGGCAAAAACCACCCCCATATCCCTGTGTCTACCTCTCTCCCAATCTGGAGAGGGGGCAGCGTGGTCCTCACCCATTCTCAAAAGAGAGAGAGCGAGATTGGGGCTTTTAGAATACCACACAAACATTATTGCCTGGGAGCCTGGCATCTGGCAGGGAAAGGAGAGTGCGGTCGCCATGGTAATTCTTCACCTCATTTAACTGCAAAGTAACCTCTTCTGTCCTTACATGCAGCCATTCCCAGCACATCTGCCCTGTGCACAGCACAGGCAGCAAGCGGCCCGTGTATCCACATACACAGCAACCCCCTGCCCGCAGCTCCAACACATGCTACATCTCCAGCTGTGCAACACCCTTGCCCATATATGATACACAACATGTATGTGCTGAGCAAATTCACGTTCCCTCAGCTCTCTCCCACTATGTGTTCACCTGTGCCTCTAAGTAACGAGCCAGACTTACAGTCCCTGCTCCTACAACTATAGGTCCCTCTGCTGCACAGGCATAAGATGCTTTAGAAGCACAAGATCAACGCATGCTCAGCCAGCAGCCAAAAGACGCACCCACCCTGTCTCTCCCAGCCTTGCCACAACACCTGCCGACAGCTCTTGTACAGTTTATTCTTGGATGCATTTTGTTTTCATGCTGTGGCATGAACAAGGAATAAATTCAGCTCTGTCTCATTCATTTTCCTCTGCTTCTGCCTCTGAGGAAAAAACGTCCCTGAGAAGCAGATCTATAAGGAGAAGACTGTGTGCCTCTCTGCAGTGCCAACTCATGGGAAGCTGGTGGTCAGGTCATTTGGTGGCCCTGACTGGACCCTGCTGCTCTCATTTCTTGGCAGGTAACTATAGGAAATCAATCTCAATTCTGTTTCTCCTCAAAGCACTTTGTGGGTCCCTGCAGGAGGGCTCAGTTCCCTGCTGATAGCAGGAAAACAGAAGTCCAGAACAGCAGTGACTGATTTTATAGCACAGCAGGAGCATGGCAGATAGGAGCCATGAGCTGAGTCCCTAACTCCACTGCTACACAACAGCCAGGTATCACCCCATATCAAAAGGTGAAACTCAGCTCCCACTCATACCACCAGACACAGCCTGGGGACCTCTCCCAAGCTACCACCGTCACATCAGGTTCCCTCAGCTCTTCCAGAAGGTGCTAGTGTAATTAGAGCTTGGGCAGTGTTTCTAGGGTGAGCACAGACCTGTCCTCAGGTGGCAAGTAGAAACTCCTCAGCCATAGGTAGATGATAGCTCCAGCTAACAGGGCCCAGCAGGCATAGACTTGGTGGAGCCTCAAGCTCCCATACTGCATGGTGCAAGTGTCCTTTTCTGCCTTCTGCTGTGGTGAGTTTTAACAAGCATGTACCAAAGGCAGTCAGGGATGGCCCATATCGTGAGGGTGACAGTCACCTGAGTCTGATGGGGTTGCTAACAATCAAGTCACACTTGCTACTTGCATGCTCTATACATGTGGCCTACAAAATGCTCTCAGAAGTGCTTCAGGCAAAACGTCTCCTTTAGAGAGCTGGCAGGGATGCCTGCCCATATCCTTTTGGATCCACCCTCCTCTTGTAAACCTTTCAAGGTCACCCTGCTAACTTCAGCTCTCTTTCTCTTGAGGTCCCCTACACCTCCTAAAAGCACCTCAACATCACAATCCTCAAGCCTGAATGCCCTAATCTGAGTACGATCGAGCAAATACAGTATTCCAGGTCAGACCCCACCTGGAATACTGTGTCCAGCTCTGGAGCTCCCAGCATAAGAAGGACATGGACCTGTTGGAGCAGGTCCACAGGAGGGCCATGAAGATGATCAGAGGATTAGAGCACCTCTGCTGTGAGGACAGGCTGAGAGAGTTGGGGTTGTTCAGCCTGCAGAAAAAAAGACTCCAGGGAGACCTTATAGCAGCCTTCCTGTATCCGAAGGGGGCCTACAAGAAAGCTGGAGAGGGACTTTTTACAAGGGCATGTAGTGATAGGACAAGGGGTAATGGCTTCAAACTAGAAGAGGGTAGAGTTGGAATAGATCTCAGGAAGAAATTTTTCACTATGAGGGTGGCAAGGCACTGGAACAGGTTGCCCAGGGAAGTTGTGGATGTCCCATCCCTTGAAGTGTTCAAGGCCAGGTTGGATAAGGCTTTGAGCAACCTGGTCTAGTGGGAGGTGTCGTTGCCCACAGCAGGGGGGTTGGAACTAGATGATCTTTAAGGTCCCTTCCAACCTAAACCTTTCTATGATTCTATGAATACAACCAGTGATCTGATGTACGTCTGTGAGGATACAACTGAAATGAGATTTCCCCACCTGGCTGCCCAGCACTTCTGGACAAGGCAGCCCCAGTCCTCACAGAACTGGTCAGGGTTGCATATCTCATCCTCCCCGCATCTCAAGGAAGTGATAGGCACCTGCACATCGCAATTCACCTTCCCACCCCTGCTCCCCTCTCTCCCCATCCCCACTACCCACACGCCTGGCTGAGCTCAGGTGCCTCCAGAGGCACAGGCCCTGCTTTTAGCACTGCACAGGAGGTGGGACCCAGGCAGAGTCCATCCTGCTTGCAGAGCCCGCAACCAACCAGCTGAGGTTGCTCCAGCCCGGAGAAAGGCACCTAATGCCTGAGCACACACTTCCCTCTTATGGCCATGCCTGGTACAGCAGCCACTCAGGCCTGCAGCATCTTCACTGGAGATGTGATTTTCCTGTGAATACTGACATTTCCCATAGTTGCCTCTTACACTTGTTGGGCACAGACGTCTCTCCCCTGCACTTGGAGGGCAAGCACAGAGCCAGCCTTGCTGCCCTGTTTGGTTGATGCTGATCAACACACACACTGTGAGCAGTGTGAGTGGGAAAGACAACTTGAGCACTCAATATTTGTCCTGCCTATGGCATCACACTGTCTCTCTGATGGAAGCCCGAGTATCCACCCCTGGTCCTGAGGCAAATTTCCACTATGGTAGGGCACAGCCTCTAACATCTTTCCTTTCCTCAAGTTAAGCATGGCTTTTACTTACTTCGATTTTGAAGGGAAAGTTTTTAACTACCTAGTTATGGGTAGTTAATGATTCTGTTCAATTTCTCCCTCACCTCATTGCACTGTATGGCAAAGCCTCTCTCTCTTCTATCCAAATAACAACATCCTTGCTAAAAGGAGAGGCAGCAACCTTCTGTCTTCCTGTACTGACCTTTTTCTCTGGACTGAGCTTCAGGTAGCTGGTTCTTTCTGTGCTCCCATCACCCCTAATACCAGACTGGCAATTCAAGAGCAATTCGCTGCACAGAAGGGGTAGTTTCCCCTTACATCTAATCTATGCCCACCTTCCCCCAGCCACCAAGTCAGTTCAGTTCACCAACCGGAAGGAAAACTAGTCAGTTTTTCATGGGATAATGTTGTGGTTTGGGCCAAATTGGCCCAATCAGGCGGAACAACAGATGCTCGCTCTCTCCTGCTCTGCTTCGAAGGGAGGCAGGAGAGAGAGAGAGAGAGACTTAAGTTTAGAAGGAACTAAACTACTTTAATGAAATATTAAAAATAAAATAATAAAAAGAAAATAATGACATATATACAAAACTGTATCAAGCTCCCAGGATGATGATCACATCACCAGCAGGCACTAGAAAAGTCCCAGACTGGACTCAGCAACAGGCAGGAACTAGATTCCAGATCTGGATTCAGGATCAAAGGCAGATGAACAGACAGAGTCCTGCTCAGACACTGGCCACTGAAGAAAGAGGGCCGACCCTTTGATCCCTCAGCTTTTATACTGAGCATGAGGCCGATGGGATGGAATACCCTGTTGGTCAGTTTTGGGTCACCTGTCCTGTTCGCTCCTCCCCGCAGGTGTGACTCCTCTACACTTTTCCGCTTCCAACCCTCCAATGGGGCAAATAACAAAGTTGGCTGCCCTTGGTTGTTATAGCAATAAGCATAAACAAGAGCCTCTCTGCATCCCATTCCTTGGCATCAACTGTAAACATTGGTCTTATCACTCTGAGAGCCAACAGTTTCTGCACAACACAACATGCTGTTAATTTCAGCAGTTAGAAGAGGCCTAGCTAAAAAGTGAAGTTACTCAACAAAATTGGTCCTGGTTTACCTCAAACCAATCATCTGTTGGATCAGTGAGTTGAACTGACTCACTCTGCAGGTAGAAAGCCAAGCATTAAAAAACAACTCCTTTAGCCGTGTCTTTTGTCAACTTTTCTATCTCCCTTCATCCAGTTTTTCTGAAGAGGAGAGGCAGGGCAATGAGAACCTGCAAAACTGTGCTTGGAACCTGAAAGGGGACAAACTGCTCCTTCCTTCCTTCTCCAAGCTAAGGTTTTGTCACTGCTCAGGTGCTAGAATACTGTCCTCACCATCTCTCTTCTCTACAACATGCCATCTTCTCACATGCCACCTTTGTAACAGCATCAGTAAGGGATGAAACGAAAACTATCAACAAAGACACACTTCCAAGGGAACACTGGTTTTAGTTCTGTTCTTCACACAGGACCAGATGAATAAGGAGGAACCTGTCCAGCCTCCTGCAGTACCAACAACGTTGTCAGAAGCAGCAGAAGCAGTCGTGGTCCTCCTTGAAGTCCGCCATAGCAGCCCGATCACGCTCTGCCAGACTCAGTGCCCTTTACCAGAGTTTCTGAGAGCACTCTGCAGCCATTGATAAAGTTAGACCACATCTCCTCTGAACCTGTTCACCAGGGTACTGATAGCAGGAGGGTTCAGGGTCACTTCCATAGTGCCAAAAGTCATAGGCCCAGATCTTCAAAAGTATTTAAGCACCTAAAAAGAAGTTAGGAATTAAAATATCATGGGGCTCTGGGTCCTAATGAGGATGCAGTTATACAGTTATTGAATGTTTTTGCTGGTACAGCTGATAGTGCTTGGAAAAGTTCTGCTGAAAAAAGAGCCCTATTCTGCTGACATAAGCTGCCTGCACACAAGGAGGGCTTCACTGGTACAACTCTGCTGCTACAGCGATATCACATGCATTTACATGTAAATTAGGGCTTTGTTTATACTGCACAGATGCAGCCTTTCACTTCATCCCGGATGGGGAGGGGAGAGGGAGGGTAATGGTCTCACTACTCTCATTTTATGGACTAAAAGCAAGGCATAAACAAAATAACTCATTGGCTCAATATCACCCAACATAGGTGGCAGAAGAGGCAGAGACTCTGCTCATAGGTTACAGCCACAGGACTTTCTTCACTGCTAGAGGCAGGGAGACAAATGAGTGAGTCATTAAATAGGAGCCCCATCACGTCAACTGTGCAAGGTCAAATCCCTAATGTGTCTGAGATGGAGGGGCTAGGGAGCCCGGAACCCTGGGGACTGACGCATGTTTAAATGCACGAAGCACTGTCAGAAAGTAACTGAACCTGAGACCTACAGAAAGTTTCTACTACGCTGCTTCACCACTCGCCAACCTGAGCGGCAATATGCACGAGTATCAATGAATGTCCATGGAGGATGGATGTGAGAGCTGAAGCAGTACAGGTGACTAACAACGTATCACAGAAGCTACTGAGATTACCTTGCTTCTAACCACGGCTGCCCAAGTAAATATGCACTGAATGCACCTCCATTCTGCCAATATTCCTCTATCTTGACCACAGACTCTGCCAGGCCATACTTCTATTTATAAAAGCCAACATAAGCCAAGAATGATAAAATAACTGATCCCATCTCAGCCATTCACTCCCAAACCTGCCTCTCCTGCTCTACTAAACCACATATCTGACACAGATACAAGGTGAATTGCATGGTAGGACCAAACTCTTCATTTTTGCTGGGAAAGTTTTAACCCAGATCAGCGTCTCTCAGTGGCAAGTACAAGGGCTCCTGGAGCTACAGCCTTTGTTGGTCCCACAGTAAGTGACCTGAGAAGACACATCACCACACAGTTCCACTGTGATGGCATAAAGAAAGATCAAAAACTCAGGCTCCAGAAAAAGTGGGTGTTGCCATGGGTTGGGTGAAACATAGTGAAAGCGGGTGAATGTTACTGCTGGCCTTAAGCTATAAGATACAGTCTAGCTCCATCGCAGAGAAACAGCAATCTCCATTCCGAAACACTGCATGAGTCACTGCCCAAAACAGGCAAACATCCAGAAATTTGAACTGGGAGAGGGGACAGGGATGGACAGGGACATGACTTTCTGAGCACTGTTTTGCACAAGAGTCTTGGGGATAGGGGACATGAGGAAAAGCAGATAAAGCATAGAGAAGAAGGCTCCAAACAAAGCTAGGACAATCCTGGCAGTCAGCTCTGACTGAAACCTAGAGAAAAACAGCTCTTGGATGCTAGCTGAAAAAAGGCTGGAGCCATGAGCAAGGAAAGAGTGTCCTGCTGCTTGATTCACTCACACCATTAGAAACATAACCTTATACACATTTTGTAACTTCAAAAAAAAAAGGGTAAATACAGTTATCTACTTCTCTCCTAACCAAAAGATTAAACTTTTGGCTAGCTGTATGTATCAAAAGGAGTAACAACTACAGGGCGTTAAGTCAGTCTGTCATTAATCCCTTGTGCCACACTAGATTCCCTCCCATGCCCTGTTCCGCTCGCCAACACACTGATCCTACACGTCATCCCACTCCCTCCTATGTCTGTTTTCTTGTGGCTCATCAGACCCGTATTAATACACATCTTTCAGTCCCTGGTATATCCTCTCAGGCCTCTTGCATTACCAATCACAAACCTCCCATCCTAACTCCTTTCCCATTTCACCACAAAAACGTTATGCAAGCCTGACTGGTTTCTCCAGGCAAACACACTGAACAGCAAACAGTTCATCATGTTTACAAATTTTGGTCCAAATCAGTGCCCAGAGATAGGTTCAGTCAAGGCTTCACTGCAAAAAAGAGGGGAAAACAGTCTGAACAGAGTCTTTTTAGCATTGTATAGCTTTAGAGGTTATTTCCAGAATAACATTATTCTCTGAGCCAGTGAAACAGAAGCTGTGGTGAGCCTAGAACTGTAGCATTCACAGTAGAAGGTGTTAAGAACAGGGAGCATCTCTCCTGGAGCAGAAAAACAATTCTCAGCTTAGCTAAATTTAAACCAACCAACTCCATTGTTTTGGAAGACATACCTGCCTCCCCTTGCCTCCACCAGAAGGAAGCAATCTGCTGTGGGTATTCACAGTTTACCTACTTATCAAGATACGCTGAGGACAGATAGTCATTCCTATACCAGGCTAGCCAACCTTCCAAGCATTGCTCCCTCTTATGAGCTGCGCCAAGGCCTCTAGCTTTCCATGAAGTTTAGTGAGGTGCTTCTCCTAGGGCACTCTCATAGCTATCTGCTTTTTTCAAGGGCTATTTGATTAGCTACAAGGTCCCCAAAGAACTTTCCACACTTCTGTTATTTCTTTTCCTATGCTTCAGACAGGCATTCTGCCATTCAGACCCAAATTAAAAACCAAGGTTCAGAGCTCCCCTGAAATAATTTCCCAGGCCAATGCTAGGTTGCTATAACTATGAAAGAAAAACAGGAAACTCGCCTCACAGCACTACATCAGTCTGCCCAGACTGCAGCCTTTTCAATTACACCTTCAGCACTCATTCCGTGCTTACTTCAGCGTGCACCTGGAGACTGAGATGAAGAGGAAAGGCACCTGGAGAACATAGACTATTCCCTCTCAGAGCAGCCTGCCTGCTATTAACTGCCTTGAATGCAATGGCTGAGCCACTGCTTATTTTGTCTCTGCATTGCAAATGTAAAAGTCAAAGGCTTAGGCGTATTTCTGGCTACAGCCACCTTGAGACCTTCGATCAAGACTCTCTGTGTAGCTGGCATCATTCACATACCTGCTTTTGTCTCAGTTATCAACTCTCTCCGTTCTCAAAGGAAATTCTTCCCCTCAATCACGTCAGTGACGAGTTCCCATTATCTCTTACCACTTCAGAAGGCCCTCACTCTCTGTTTGGGATGCTGGAGCAGGAATTTTTTCTGCTACACTTCTCTGTCCCAGTGGTTATCCAATTGTTCCTTCCTGAATTTGCCCTTCTGCTTTTTCCAAACTTCACACTGTGATCCCCAAACGTATAGATGGTTAGAAACAGTACCCATTGACTCATGTCAGTAATTTAAGCGCCCTGTTAATATGAGCCTGCTGCGCAGCAATCCCTGGCTTGTTACTTATGGTCCACTCTTCCCTTTGACTCATTACATTTTTTGATACAGTCCTTTGCTTCGTTCAGTTGGCTGAGTAAGGCTGTTTGCTCTGCCAGCTCACAGGAATAGTATCCTTGAGACCTAAAAGGAAACTTAGAACTGGAATTTGCTGTTCTGAGTTTATTTGGCTCCCCTGTTTTGTAGCTGCATAGTCCAGAGGCACAAGCTGCAGCCACTTGTGTACAGGGGCATCTCATTTGTCATACAGAGCCGTATCAGAGCTACCCGCAGGTGTGACTCCAGGAGTTCTGTGAGATATGCTTGGTGCTGCCTGTGGCAGCAGCTGTGCCCTGGGATAGCACCTCCATGCTGAGACTTGTCTCCATGGACATCCTGGACTCTTCTGTCACTGCAGCCCCAGCGTGAGCATGGCTTTCCCTGACCCCTGTGCTGTGCCAGGAAGGGACAGATGCCCCTCAAACACAAGGTCACACTGGCCCCATGCTAAGGACAGGGTGGGTCCTGGCAACATGATGAGGTCCCATTTGCAGGGGAGCACTGCAGGCACTGTGTGAGACTGCTCGGTCCTGCACGAGTTAACTGGTAGGTCCCTTAATGTTTTTTCTTCCTGGGTTTCCTAAACCAAAACTGAAACCATTGCATTGTAAGGGTTTGTGCTAGTTGGGTTTAAGGACAGATGAAGTAACCAGTCTGCAGGTACCTACATGTGGAAAGGGTTTGGGCTGTAATTGAACAGATAACAGGACAATGAGATCCAATCCCTGGCAGGTGAAGTAGCTTATCCTCTCTAGAAGTAAGGAATTAACAGATGAAACTCTTCCATACGCAGGTGGGCAGGGAGTGGAGGGTGCTGCCCCACACATGCCCTGTGAGTGTAGGCTGGTGGACCATCTGCACCCCACGGCACAAACTGATCAGTATAATTCAATGCATTCTGTTCAAAGGGAAAGTTGGCATTTTCCTTCTGCCTCCAGCCACCTATGGCAATGGGGGAAAAAAACCTACAAAAAAAGTTCTACAGTATGTGGTTCCCTAGTACACTTCTCTCTCACTTGTTCACTCATTTTCTTTTTTCATTATAATAATTGTTCATTTCCTCATAGATGACTTAAACTCTGCAAAAGCCCTCCCCTCCTTATCCAGAAAAAGCTCAGCAGCAAGAGGGGTCTCTGTGCCTCTTCCCCACCAGCACTCTTAACTGCACCTATGCTGAAGCAAGTCCACTTGCACAAGCACCCAAATGCTAAACAGGGGTGTCTGCTGATTTGATCACTAGGTCCTTCCTAGCAACACCAGTCTCCTCCATGCTCCTGTCCCGCAGTGTGAGAGAGGGGACATGGCCCATCCCATCTCAGCTGACAGCTCTGTCTCATTGCATACCGAAACCAGGTGAAGAAAGAATGCTTCTCAGGCAAGTCCATACCTGCTGTAGTGGCAGTCAAGATATGGGAGCGGCTGCAGAGAGCACGAAAAGGAACAAGGTCTCACACAGCTCTAACGCCACACGGTCCCACACCCAGCCTGCGCTTGTTACCCCTGAGCCTGTGCTACACCTCATTACAAAAAGCCCTCTTGTCCAAAGGTGACCCAGAGATATGAAGCATACTGGACACATACTGCTGCCTACAAACAGGCTGGACACAGGCTGTGAAGCTCTCCCAAGTCTTCTTGAGGGAAGAAAAACTATTGTCTTTCACAGAAGCTAATTCAGTTTTGTTAGGAACTCCACGTTCATATTGAATTTGCAATGAGATCCATGACAAAGGCTCCAAGATGTGACTATAATACAGAAAAATAACTATCAATACTAGCAAATCAGAAAAAAAAGAGACCATTCTCTCAAATTCACCTGCTTAAACCTGTTAACTTTCCATTGTGTTAACTGAGATTAGTTCTGATTGTTTCAAGTTACATTCTAAGAAACCCCACAGCCCTTCCCTCTCAATTACGATGGAGAAATCAAAGGTCATACTCTTCCATCTCTTGAGTATGTGATTAACCATGTTAGGCCATTTCCTTTCTACCAATTAACACTCCTGCAACTCAGAAACCTCTGGATGCCTCTCCCTTCCCACTCCCTCACCAGGATGTATACAAGTTGTGTACTACAGTGCACAAATACATGTACTTTGTGGTTTGCAGAGCACCTTTCCTCTGGTGTTGTCTGTGTGATGTTTGGTAACCCAAACTTTATTAAGGTTAGCAATACCTACCCCTGAACTAAACACAGCGTTTAGCTTAGCTGGTCTTTGAACGAAGTATGGATTTCCAAACCCTGTCAGAAAATACTCAAATTCATAGCCAAATACATGATGATTTTTAAACACTGCCGCAGGCAGAGTTAACAGATTGGCAACTACAGGTGTCAGAGATACTAGCTCAGCAAAGCAGCCAAGCATACGCCTATCTTTAAGCCCAAATTTAAATACTATTGACTTAAGCTCTGCCTGCAGCTTGTCTGCAGGGTTACCTATCAGGTCCTTTGTTACCCAGGTGGACTTAAGCCAAGATACACCTCTCCCAAGTCGATCCTAGGCAGGAAAGGGCATTACAGTACTTAAGTCTGACCTCCTAAAAAAACAGAGAATCAGAAAGTTTCACCCAGGGGTTCTCTCGTCAGACGTGCCATGGGGTTGCTTTATCTTTCACACAGCCCATCACGACCCAGCCCGAGGCCTGCGTGCCCTGGGGCAATCTCCCGGGTCACGGAGGAACCGCTTCACTCATCAGCTCCCTCGACTCGGAGCAGCGAGGGCAGGCGAAAGACTCCCCACCTGCCTCATCCCGCCCTGGCCCTCTCTCCGCTCCAGCTACTGGAGCGCCCCGCGGGACGGGCCGCCACCACTGACTGAAGCAGCTGCAGCCCGCGGCGCTGCCCCCTTCGCGTCAGGGAAAGCCCTTACGGACGCGCCGGGTCCCTCCCGGAGGGCAGGGCAGGGCAGGGCAGGGCAGGGCAGGGCAGGGCAGGGCAGGCTCTCATGGCCGGCGCCCTCGCGCCCGGCCTACCCGGCCTCGGCCCCCGCCGCACGGCGCGCCACCGCGCCGCTTAGCCAGCAGCCGCGTAGCCAGCCACCGCCACCGCCTCACACCCCGCCCCGGTGCCCGCCCATGGGCTGCTACCTCAGCCACAGCCCTGCTCCTCTCTCCTGTCATTGGACGGAACCCCCCGTTCCCTCGTGCCCCAACCTCCTCCTCGCGCTGTGATTGGCTGACTCATCTCCTTCTCTTCGTTCCCGGTTCCATCTCTGCCAAGTGATTGGACAAGTTTCACCTTCTGGCTCCACCTCCCTCCGAACTTTCCGCTTTGCGATTGGGCAAGCCCCTCCCTTCGCCTCGCTCCCCTCCCATCTGATTGGAATGCGGAGCTCTCATTGGGCTCCGTCCCCTGGGCCCCGCCCCCTCTCCCTGTCCTCCGCTGCCAGCCTCGCACGCGCGCTGATGCGTCGTTGTGGAGGCCGTCCCTAGGCGTGACGTCTCGGCCGGCGATTGGGGAAAGCGGCGGGTCGCGCTTCCGGTGCGGCGCGGCGCGGCCGGGCGGGGGCGGCGGAGCGGGCGCAGCGCAGCGAGCGGAGCCGGACCGGCGGGATGGAGCGGCCCGAGCGGGCTGCGGCGGCGCTGGGTGCCCAGCCCCGCGCCAACGGCTGCAGCGGCGCAGCCCACGGCGCGCTCCGCAACGGCTACGTGCGTGGCCTGCCCGCGCCCGACACCCAGGTGTGCGCGGCGGGCGCCCTGCGCCGCCCGGGCGGGGCTGGCACCGGGAACGGGGGTGGGTCGCCTGTTTCGAGGGCTCCGGTGGCGAGGGGGACGTGCGGGGCCGCCCGCGGCGCGGCCGGGGACTGTCCCCGGTGCTCTCTTCCGGGCAAGCGCCGCCGCCTCGCTGCCTCGTCCCTCTGTGTGAGCTGCCAGTGCGCTTCCCCCCCCGCCCCGCCCCGGGAGGAGCCGGCTGGGGAGCCGGGGGAGCCTGTAGCTGCCCCCAAGGCCGCGGCCGGCGGCCTCCGGGGAGCTACTGGCTCCCGGAGCGCGGCTGCTGGGAAGTTTGGCAAAACTTGGCTGGGCGGCGGCGATCGGGTTTGCGTCCCCCGGCCCTCGCCTGGGTCACGGGCCTGCCTTGGAGGGCTGTGCCTGGGGGGGTGTTTGTTCGCCAGGCTGGTAACGTTATGTGAAACGGCTGGCCCCCAAGTCATTGCTATAGCCTTACTGCAGAGCTTCTGTTACAGCAGAGCATTAAACTTAAACCTCGCTATAATATAATAGGTCTGTGCTTTAGAAGAAAAGATTTTAGCAGTTCTTCACTAGTGTTTCATTGTTACAGGTGTGATGGACAGGGCTACTGGTACAAGTAGCCTCGTGTAGGGACTTCCCTCTACAGAAGAGTTAAAGGTTGATGCAGCGCTTCCCATCTTGCTGTATTAACACCCTGTGATGCGAGTGTGTGTTTCTGCTTTTAGACTTCCAGTTGTTTCTCTGCAAAACAGTAAACTTTTGTGTTATTGTGTGTGGTACTTAGTGGTTCTCATGAAGGTAATCCCAGCAGTATGGAATAGGTGTGTTTCCTTAGACACCTAAAGCTGCCTGAGGAAAGCCTTCCTCCAGTGTTGCTTCTTGTTTTCATTCCTGTGTTGACCCTTCTGTTTTTTTCCTGAGTTAACTTTAATCCAGGACACTTACAGTATTTCTTTCACTGGATGGACACTCACAGTCTTACCCTGGCACTTGGGAGGGGATAGCACAGTATTTGGAGTGAACAAATGGAGGAGGGTACAGTACATTCGTTTGGCAGCAGTGTCAGCTTGTACTGGTTCGGGGAGCTATGGCATTGGTAGTCTTGCCTTGCAAATAGCAAGGATTGCTGACTGTAAAACCGTAGTGTAAATATTTGCACTAAGACCAAGTGTGGTGGTGAGTGTTCTTCTGTATTCCCCCCCACCCCGTGCTTTTACAAGAAGAAGGTCTGAATACAGTTATGCTCTTTTGCTTCAGAAGAACAGAAAAGTGGGGTAAGGAAGCTTTTTCTTCAAGGATTTTGTTTAGCTGTGTATCTGGAAAATACCAGAGAAGCAGCATGTGAATGGAAAAACCATCAATGTCAAACTAAGGAAGCTTAGAAACCTTACTCGTTTATGAGACATTCTATTCGGTTAGCATCTTGCATGTGATACTATGCTCAAATATGTCTTGGAAGCCTGAGGTGTTTTAGATAGCTATTTCTAAAGGAGGTAAGGCTCATTGGAGAAGTGGCCATGAGAAATCTTCGCAAAAAGCCTACCTGTAGTGTCATTGTCAGAGGATGCAAGAAGAGTATAAGAAAGTTTTATATCTTTCTGGCAGCTGCTTTCTGGTCAAGCAGAGACTTATAATTAGGAGTCTTGCATTCTTTTCTTTATAATTTTATGCAGGCCAGATTGCTAACTTTCAAAATGAGGGTATAAATGTTAGAACCTGATGGGAAGATGTGACTGTTTTTGGGGTACTAACCATGTACAGCTTTCTCAAATGGCATCAGTGATGGGAGCTTAGAGCTGCCAAAGATATGTTACTGATGTATCACAGATTTAACTACTTGACTGGCCTTTTGGCTTTTGAATTTTGATTGTTGGGCCTTTACACAGGAGAAGGGAAACATTAATGCTTACTGTGTATTGAATATATTTGTCTGTGTAGGTATGTAGCTATATACCACATACAACACTTGAGAATCTGCAAGATCTGTGGAATGCAAAGTAATCCAGTACCAAAAAGGAGGCAGCTTACACATGAGAGTGGAATTCCTACTTAGTAGGAAAAAAAACCAAACAGAAAAGTAAGGATGGGGCAGGGGGAGGGAGGGAAAGGTGCTTTTGCAAGAAAGCCTATGACGGGGACTTTGAGAGAAGTAAGAGGCAAGACAACATTCATAAAATGAATAATATTGATGGGAGGAGGGAGGGGGAAGGAAAGCCATTGGTATGAAGAAGTGTTGCAGGCACTGGTGATTTATCTGGAGAAGCCTGGAGCTTCTGAGAGGGGAGCTTAGAGACAGGGTAGTACATTATTGTGCCTTCCTGTATGGCTTGATATTGCAGAAAAGCTTTACCCATTTTTAACAATGTGAAAAAAGGAGTCTGCCCCTACGTAGGACATCTCTGCTGTGGTTACATGAGTAAGTTTGGGGTTTCTTTGGTTTGTTTGGTTGTGTTGTTGTGTTTTGGGGGTTTTTTGTTTGGTTGGTTTTTTTACGCTAAAAAAAAAAAGTTTAGATTCAAGGGTATTATCCTTATGACAGATTTCAGGTTTTATTTTGCTTTCCTGGGAAGTCCTGTGTTCAAATTACTTTGATTCTGCTAACAGTTAATCTGTTTAGAGATTCAAATTCTGTGAATGCAACAATCTTGCTATAAGCACCTTAATTAAAAGAGGCTGAAGAACCATCTAGCAATTAAAAATTGTGCAATATTGGAGGAAAGAAACTAACTTATTTCAAACTGTGTACAGTTAAGGGAATGCATGGTTAGGAAGAATAGTAATCTATGGATGGGTTGAAAACTGATTTAATGCTTCAGTGTAATACTGCGCTATGTAAAATGAAAGCCTGACATCTCAAAGGCTATTGTCATGATGTGAGGAATTGAACACAGCCAGGAGAAAGAAAGCAAATCTAAATAAGAGAACAGTGAAATTACCTCTTCAAGTTGTGCATGATTTTGCTTTTTATGTCCTTCTGGTCTGTTGGAGAGAGTGTTAAGTGAGTTCAGCAGAAAAATGGTGTTTAGGATCTATCAAGACACTTGTGGGAATAATATAGAGTGCAGGGAAAATTGCTTTTTCTTTCTGCAATGCAGCTTTAAACTGGAATGTATTTCTCCATTGGAGTATTTTGCTCTGAAGCAAACGGCTAATGGTTTTCTAATACTGCATCTGAAAAAAAAATTTCTTGCTTAATATCGGGAGATTGGGACATATTTAATGGGACAAGATTATTTTCCATGATAACTTACTGGAATCTACCTATTACTGTGAACACATTTTTAATAATATGGTTTTTTGGACTCCTTAATTGAGCTTCTCACCTTAGAATGATTCTGTTACACTTCTAGAAGTTGAAGAAATAATCTCAAACAAAAAAAAATAATTGGAGTATAGTTTTTAGATACCGCACACAACAGAAATTAAGAACTTGGTATCTCCAAGTCAGTTACATAGGAGCTGGAATGATATAAACAAATTTTAATTTCCCTGATGTTTCTAGAGCGTCTTCAAATGCCATACTATAGCAATCTTCAGAGAGGTCTCATACTACTTCCTCAGGAAGACAAGGAATAGTTTGGTTGAAGAGAGTGGGAGGACTGTGGGATTTGCATTCCTTTAAAACTGTCACAAGTCCTGAATTCTTACAGCTATTAAAATGGACAGCCTAGATTTTTATTTTTTTTTTCCCCCTGAAAGCTTTGGTGTCTATGTGCTGAAAACAGCTTGTATGTTCCTGTGATTTATGTTTGGTTTTTTTAGAGAGCAGTCATACTGCTTGTAGGCTCATTTTGTGAGATGCTTCAGGATGTGGCATAGTGATGGCCATTTTATAGATGCTTTTGCTGGAATTCAGGTTAGCGTAACAACTTTGGGAGAGCACACTTATGAAGATGAGTGCAAGAAATACTGGAAGTTTTTCTTGTTACAGTGAGTTAGTGGTAGCAGTGATGTGAATAAACCCTTGTTTCAGATGAAGGTTAGGATAAGATAAAGATGTTAAATAATAGCCCTATCCACTAGTATAAAAAGGAATTTGAGTACAGAATTGTGGAGGTTTTTTTGCATTTGCTTGCAAATTTAAAATACAAGTATTTCTGATAAAGAGAAAAAAAATTGATCCTAAAGAACTAAATCTCATTAATTGATTCACAAGGAAGTGATCGTTCCCCTTTACTCTGTATTTGTGAGACTGCATCTTCAGTACTGTGTCCCGTTTTGAGCTCTCCAGAAAGATGTTGACATAGCCATGTGAATCTGTGAATCCAGTGGAGGGCCCCCAAGAAGCAAAAGAGGCTGGAGCGTGTGAGGTATGAGGAGAGGCTGAGAGAGCTGGGTTTGCTCAACCTCTGAGGAGAAGGTTCAACTAGCTGGCTGGAAGATACAAAGAAGACAGAGCCAGACTCTGGGAAGTGTCAATAGGATGAGAGGCAACAGATGTTAATTTGGAAGAGTGGGAAATTTTGATTACATATAAGGCAAATAATTTTTCCATGAGGGTGGTAAAATACTGGAAGAAGTTGCTTGGGGAGGTTGTGGAACCTCCATCCTTGGAGGTGTTCAAGACTAGATTGAACATGACCCTTGGCAACCTGCTGTAATTAGATCTGCTTTGAGCTGGGGATTGGACATGATGACCACTGGAGGTCCCTTCAACCTTGGTTATTCCATGGTTACAGAGATAAACTCATGGATTGCAGGAGAGTTTGTCCAGGTTTAGACATTAGCGTTTAATCCTTGAACCCCTGTAAAAATGTGTGCCTTAGGGCTTGTAGCATGTGCTCTGAGACTTACATCAGACCTGAGGAAAGAAATTACTACTTTCTGCCTCTTGCTTGGCTTTTTAATTGACTAACATAAAACTGAAATGAGTAGAACATTGGCTGACCTAGAAAAGACTGCGTTCTCCTTCAGATGCTTTAATTGACAAAACTCTGTTTCTGAAAAAGCATACCTGTGCATAAGGATACTTTTCTAATACCAAATTTAATTATAAAAGACTATAAGCCTGTGTGGAAGGAATAGCTACATAACATTTTATCTGGCTAAATGAATATTTGAGGCCATCAAATTAAATTAGTAGATGTAGTGCCGGTGTTGTACTTGTTGAGAATTTGTGTATCTGTACTGGTATGAAAACAAACACCCATGGTAGCTGTTGATGTGACTGGCTTCTCAGATTTGAATATGTGCTACTGAGAAGTCAGTCTGGATAAAGTGTTACAATATTTCAATTATATTTGGACTGCCATTTCAAATTTAGCTGGTGATAAGCGTTAAATGCCATAATAAATTGTTATAAATGTATGCAAGTTCATTTTTTTGTTGTTGTAACTACTCGAGTGATGTGTCATGTTGTATTTTCCTGTCTTAATCATACAGCAGAAATGTTTTTTCCTAAATGTCATGCTTTCAATTTGTTGGAGAAAAAGTTTTATCTTAATTATCTATTGACTTCAGTTTCTCTGGGAGGAACATAAAACATTGGCCCAGCTTCAACGAGGTTTCCAATTTATTTTTTTTTGCCTTCATTAAGGAATCACTCCTAGAAAAAGAGCCTTTGTTAATTTAGAAGTATAGTCTTGAAGAATACTCATAGTTGAGAAAGCGGGAGCTGAAAAGTTTAGGAAGTAATGGGGTTTAATGTCTGTAAAAACAAGGGAGAGTAAATTCTGAAGTACATTAGGAATGCTTTCAGAGGTACCTGAGAGCCTAGAGATGGCTTGTTAGTGAACTGCTGCAGACTTGTACTGTCTTTGGAAGTCTTTATTGTAAAACACATTTGGTAATTAAGCATACGGTTAAGGAATTCTCTCACAATGCTGTACAACTAAAATCTACTGAAGATACTAGATAAAGTAACATACTAGATTTAAGGTCATTTAAGGCAAACTGTCAGAAAAAAGTATATTCTTGGTAGGATTCAAATTGTCAGCCGTATGTAGCAAGCAAAAAAATGCCAAACTTAATTCACTTGCTAAAAGGAGAAAAAAAAAAAGCCCACAAACAACACTTAAACATTATGAAGCCTTATACTGTGTGTAAACGTGGCAAATGCATCTTAACAAAGGAATGCCTAATTTCTTGGAAGTAACTAGTTGCAAATCAAAATATTTTATAATACCTGCCAACAAGAACAGATATTTAATTAGGAAATTAGGCATACATTCAAGTGTTTAAAAGTCTGTTTTGTAAAACGTTTCCCTCATGATTTTTTATTTTTTTTGAAAGCTTAAAATGTGATTCAAATCAGTTCATTCTAATTTTGGTAGTAAGTACTTAGTCTTTTTACCCATGCAACAGTCTGAGATCTGAAGTCTCATAGCAAGGAAAAGGGCTGGAGGTGACAGTAAAATTACCAGAATACAGCTTAGATCAGCTGCCTGTGTGGAATTCTCACTGCTGTAGTTTCTGTAGTGCTGATTCCCTTGATCCTTTATAATAAACATGACCACTTCTGAGAGTGGAGGCACATCCTAGAGCAGAGGTGCCTCCCATGTTTCTCCATTTTATTCCCTGTAGTTGGCAGGTATCTGACAAAAAAGCAAACAACTCATGGAAGCGGTCTTCTACTTTGTTTCTTAAAAAAAAACAAAAAAAAAGCTGCAAAGCTGCTAGTAAAATTTCTGCACTAAGTGTGGTATGTGGCAAAGAGAAGCTACTAAATTTTAATAAGAATTTAGCGAAGTTGTGTTCCAGCATAAATAATCCTTTTAAGGTGTTTACATAAAGTCTGCCAGGTTCATCTGACTTTGTTCTTCCTAGCAGCATGAAACGAAACAGCCTTTTTAATATAGACTGTTAGGGTTTTCCTGGGGTAGGAGCATAACCAGTTGTTGCATACTTCGCTGTTACTGTGTGCTGTGCGTGTTGTACTTGTAGCATCTTCTGTCCTGCCGTGCAAGGGAGGTAGCCAGATTCCTGTGATGAATCCTGTGTGTTGTCTACAGTAGTGTCTGCCAATGTGTTTAAGCATGGCTTTTGTCTTCTCGTAGAACTTCTTCTCTAATGCTTTTGGAAGTTATGCGTGGTACCCTTCAGTCGGACAGTTTGGCGTCTTGTGTGCTCCTTTGCATCTACCGATTTCTACCATGCTGACTTTGTTCAGGATCAGTTCTTATCCAAGTTGTCTGCTGACACAGGTATAGCAAATATACCGAAACCCCTTTTTCCTATTGGTTTTGAAAATAAGTTTTTAATGAAAAGAAAGTCAGGTTCAGAATGATGACAGTCTCATAGGCGACCTGTTTCGGGTGCTGGCAGTGAAAGCGTAATTATCACTAAAATCTGTATCTGTTTGCTGGTTTTGTTTTACCTTCTTTGTAAATCCATGACGAGGTGAGCTATGGTGGTCCTTCTCTGAAGATCTTACTGTCCAAATTTAGAAACGGGAAAATGGTGAAGGGTACTAGGAAAAGCAGTTTTACTGCTAACTGCTGTTTATGAATTGCAATTTTTTTGATGCTCTGATAAAGGAGTTCTCTTCACATCTAGTAGGACAGTGGAGATTGTAATCACTAAAGCATGCAATGGGCCGTATTCTAGTGTGAATTTATGCCCAGTGAGTGGCTTAAATGAGCACTATTTCTGTGTAGATTATGTTATTCTATCCCTAATGCTGGATGACCTGTAATCATGCTAAGGTAACTGCGAAAGGGGTATTATGTGAGATGTTTTCCACGTATGTCGTTAAAGAATTTGAGTAACTTGGGATAGGCAGAAATACCTTTTCTGTCTGTGGAGCTGGTGTCTCATTCTGGTGGTACCTGACCTTAAGGCACTGCAAGATCTGCTGCTATTTGGAGGTCAACGTGGTCTTCAAAGCATAAATTTGTGCAGTAGTTGGGTAAGAACATCGGGTTGGGTGTGCTTGTGCTGCATGTGCGTACATCCACAATCCCATCCTCTGCCTGTACTGGGCATGCTATCGTGCTACTTGCAATGATTCCAATTTGCAGGATGAACTAAATCTGAAGTAAGTTTTGTAATGCAGTGTCTTGTGAATTGGAACTGTTTGTTACCAGGTTGGGGAGATTATTAGAATCAGACTCCCCGATGTGCTTTGCATAGACCTGCAGTCCTTTCTAGCTGTAGCTGTATGATGCTGCTGCTCGGTAACTGTTATAATACTGTTTTATGTGATTTGTTTCCCCAGGAGCTTGGCCCAACACAGGCATTACCTGTGGCTCATTCAGAATGCCATCTCTTTGCTGCCTTCTCTAACCAGCTGGGTGATACTCTCTGATTTTTCTCTTGCAGTTGAGTTTGTTAATGTGATGGTGCTCTTCTGTGTACATGTGGTCTGGGCAGTACAGAGAAGAGAGATGTAAGTGAGCATACACCTGCTTTTCTGAACCACACGTTTTGGTGAACTCTGACTTTTCTTTGTAGTCTTCACTTAGATATGCAGTATATTCTAGATCAAAGGTCATGGCTCACTTTGTTATCATAAGACTTGTTGAAACCACAGAAGTCCTAATCTTGCACACTTTTTTCTTCCTCCCTGGAAAAGGAAATGAATCACTAAGCTGTACCCACCTTCTTTATTGGTCTCTGGGACTGAACTTGCTGGTCTTTGGCAGCAGGCTTGGAGCTCACAGCATGTAAGCCTTTATTTGAAGGCTAATGTGCAGATTCATGAGGCATTCTTGAAAAAATGAATAGGCTTGTATCTAAAATGTGGCTAAGAATGTCTCTTCTATAGGCAATTCTAGAGTATATTTATAGTCATAGTATGCTTCATGAAAAGTCTGTGGAATTGTATTCAGAGTATTTCTTTAATTCGGATAGGATAGCACAGAAGCTTCTCAGCTTATGTGGTAGCTGAAATGAGAGTATAAGGATGTGTAAGCACATTGGTAGGAGAACACTGGGAGGTGAAACTGATTGGAGTATGTGTTGAATCAATACTGGTATTCCCAAAAGGGGCTTTAGTAGTGAAATGTTGATTTGGACCATGTGGAATAACTTGTTTAGTTTTAGCATTTGTCACAAGCAGAGGCACCTCTCAAGACCTGGAAAAAATTGATATGCTTTTATTCTGAATAAAATTGTGTATAGGTTTGAGTTTGTTGGTTGAGGTTTTTTCCAGTAGCTATTTTTTGGTATTGGGTAACCTCAGATCCATACCTTCAGGATGTAGCTTCTCATCTCTTCCAAATGAACTTCCAGTTGCCTGGGAAAGACATTAAAAGCTTTGATGTGATCTCTATTAGATGCTAGGTAATTTGCGAAGTAGTCACTACCAGTTTTCTATCTGCTTATCCAGAAATCAGCTACTAGCAGACAGCCACATGCAGCAGGTATGGCATGTGCCTGCTCCTGAATAGCTGCTATTCACAGCCTGGTCTGTCAGCATGAGGACGCAAAATTCAACTTTAATTCATCAAGCTGTGAAATTGTGGTAATTGGAGCTTTAGTGCATAATCTTTCTCAGATCTCGATGCAGTAAAATTCTATGGTTTCATGAATTGGAGCCATAGTGATACAGTTGAGCAGTCTCCAGCGTAATAGAGAAGAGAAAGCTTTCATGGTTTTTCCTCTGCAGCGTTGGCTCACCGAGGCTGTTGATTGTCCTGGTGCTGCTGCCCCTCCTCTCTCCCCAACAGCTGCTGGCTCTTGTTTGCTGACATCTATCAAATGAGTTTGTGGAGCAGTGCTGTAAAGTCTATTAGGGTCTAATAAACAACCTTCTGCAAGCCGTTGTATTTCCAACCTGGATCAGTTCGGTGTTGGAAGGACGCTATGCTGAAAATCAGATTAGCCAGAGGGTGATGCAGATGGTTCAGAGTGGGGCAGGGGCAGGGGCAGTTTCTTTGGCTGGCACTGTTCCCAAAGAAAACAGTCTATGAACCTGTGGCCTTTGCTAAAGCTTTAAATTACCATTATCTGAGCTGCAATGTGGTAAGCAAGTGTTCTTAGACCTGTTCCAAAGCACAGTAGTTTTCTAACTCAAGCCACCACTGTATGCAGTATGTTTTTAAAACTACTTTGGTATTAAACCTGGCCTCAAAGTGCTGCAAGCTAGTTATCTGCATCTGGGATGGGTGGTGCTGCTGAAGGAGAAGTTCCTACTGTGTCTTTGCTGTTCTCTTTCCACACTTGGACCAATTCTAAAGTCCCTGCAACTACAGTGACCAAATCGAGGAGTTGCTCTGGTTGACACTTTGTTTTGCTCTGCAGCTATCTGGATGTCTGTGTTGGCAAAGGGAAGAGGTAGAAATGAGTATCAGGAGGAAGGTGGTGGTGCAGTTTATACTTGGTGACTGCATAGCTATAGCATAATTGTACCCTAAGAGCAGACCCTTGCTTCTGAAAAATTACTTTCAAGATATTGATGCCTGGCTGAGAAATACGGACTTGCTCCAGCATCTGAGATGAGCAGGTGTCACTTTCCAAATAATGCAGTGTCTGATGAGGCCAGCAAGTATGTGTGCTTCTACTGATTCATCACCTGTTAGAGGTTAGCACAACTCTGGCTTCCTTTCCCGTATGATCGTGTGAGTGCCATAGATGAATCACTGGTTTTATTCTGTCTGCTGGCCTCCACCCCCAACTCATTATTTGTTGTTGCATGATGTAGGATCAAGCTCTTTTCTACGTGTTGATATTTCTTTGCTTAGAATATTTAAAAAATAAATTTCTCATTATATTTGGCTATAAACTACTATTTGAATACAGTCCAGAGAAATGGCTGGGTTTCTGTGTGTTGATACATTGACTTTTGAGGTCTGATCCTTAATTCTTTGAGCAAGTAGTCTAGTTAAAATCACGTTTTTCACCCCAGCGTTATATTGAAGCCCTTGCTTTGTAGCTGTTTTCTGCAGTAGTCACAAATATTGTGTATTACAGTAGTTGTACTTGAGATGGACATGCACATGTATTACACAACTAGTCAAGCTCTTATCTTCAGGAGATGGTATGTAAGTAGCAAGATGACTTTTAGTGTGGATTTTATGCAGAAAGCCTTGCTTTGTTTTGTGTGCTGACATATATGCAGTGTTGAGACTGTGATTACAATGACTTTTGTGTCTGTAGTGTCCTGTCCACCTCATGGATGAGTACAGTGTTTACGTCAGCATCTTTAGGCTAACGGATGTGGAGACATATAGATCGTGCTTGTTTTGTTACAGTAATACAGGCTTCCAGAGTTGAGTCTGTTTTGATATTTTCCAATTACTTTTTCAAGTGTTCAGTTTAACAAACTATTAATTTCTATTTTGTTTTTCCCTGTAGTGAGCCTGGGAAGCCTCACTGTGCTGTTATTTGTGTTTACCTCATTCTTGGTGAAGAGGGAAGTCAGTTTTTGCATTTTGGTTGGCCTGGATGTAAGCAATGCTCTCTATGTAGCTTTGCAAGCTAAAGACCTTTAATGAGATGTTAGATTAAACTGCACTAAATTGGTAACTGGGACTTTGGTTACTTCAGCAATTTAGCAACCTCGTATATGGAGACTGACAGTATTTGTCGGTAATGGCTGAACCTAGCTGGAAGTACTTTGAACTGGGTGGGGGGGATGCAGAGTTTATAGCTGATCAGAGGGCCAGGGACAGCTCTGAAATGCCTACCTGTCATTTCTTGAATGAATATCTCAAAACTACCTCTCTCTAAATTTTTACTATAGATAAATCCTGTTGTGCACAATGGAGGATTATACAAAAGGCCTTTCAATGAAGCTTTTGAAGAAACACCAATGCTGGTTGCTGTGCTGACCTACGTAGGCTATGGTGTTCTCACTCTCTTTGGATATCTGCGAGATTTCATGCGGCAGTGGAAGATTGAGAAGTGTCAAAATGCAACAGAAAGAGAAGAACAAAAGGTAACCACTGGGAAATAATGGTCAGTGCGAAATGATGTGGCTGAGGCTATAGCTTGAGCATTTCTTTGCGGAGCAGTGTTGTTCAAAGTTTTCTGCTTTCTTCCTTGTCTTCCAAATGCCCCAAATATTATGCTAGTGCTGTTGTATCGTTAAGCAAAATAATGTTTCTTTTAGTTAGACGTTTTTTTGAGGAGCAGTTCCCTCATCTGGTTCCCTGCAAAGCTGCATCAACAGTTACAGCAACAGGCTGAGAGATGCCCCAGCTGCAGAAACAAGGGTTTGGGGGAGAGAGACTGCATATGCCAGCATCAGCAGCTAAAGAAATGCTTATCAAAGGATCTGGTTTGAGTTTGACAGGAGTGGGAAGCTTTCTGATGCTGCTCTGGTGGCTGTGTTCTAATTGGGAAGCATGCTATTAATTCTCTTTAGCCTAAGCGGTTGCAAAGAAAAGTTTGTGGATGAGAGCCAGAGCACAAGCTGGATGACTTTAAATTCATCTGGAGTCCAGAACACTAGCAGGTTAGCTGGTGAGTAATCTGAGGTACTGACTCCTGACTCACTGACAGCAATTAAAAAGAATTAATTTGTAATAAAACCTATTCACAAAAGCTTCTGTTACCAGGTGAAAAGTCTTGTGTGCTTCAGCAATTAGTCTGGAATAGATAATCCTAATTTTTAGTAGTTCTAAAATATTTTGAGGCCTTTGTTCCCCACAGGAATTAATTACTGTTAAGAAAGCTACTGTTTAAACTTGCAGTTCACAAGCTATTTCCTGCTAACTCTTAGTGTGAGCCCTCTTAGCATAGTGTGAATACCAGTCAGCTTTGCTCCAAAGGTGGAGTGAATCATCTTACTCTTGCTGATGAGGGTTCTGTTTTTGTCAGCTGCTTTGGGGAGCCAATCTGGTTTATAAGGCTTATTAAGGGAGTTTGTCTTCCAGTTGCTGTTTTCTGGTGCTCTGTGCAGACACACAAGCAGTTGGCTAGCAGAAAATAGGAGGGGTGGGAAGGACATCTCACTATTGCAAACAAATAATCAAGGGTGGGAGAGGAGAATGGGCTTCTTTGGAGGCTTTTTTTGGAGGGAGCACTGGAATAAACTGCATGTCATCTTACAGTAGATGGCTAAAATGCAGTAAACTAACCAGTGCCTAAAATTACTTCACAGCAGCTTCTTTGTGTGGGCATCGTGAGGTAGAACTAAGCTAATTCATAGTAAGGCACTTAGTTCCAAAACAAAAACATTCTCGTAGGAGTTTAATAAGGAATAGGTATTTCATATTGATTAAAAGTACAGGAGTTTAAATTTACACTGTTTCTAAAACTGACTTCTAGAATCTGGAAGTAAAAGTCTTGGATCCCTTTTAACAGCTACAGTATCTGAATAAGGATTGCTGGCTAAATCTCAACTTGAAATTTGATGTGTTCATTTATGACATAAACCAGAGTCACTCAAATGACACCTGAGAACACGACACCCTTGTATATTTCTGTGTATAAAGTAGAAGTTGATACAGAAGAGAACAGCCACACAGTTGCAGAAATCTACCAGGTCATTAGAATAAAGGTTTAAATACTGGTCTCATGGTACTTGAGGATTATTAAGGGGTAACTGAAGTGTTTGTGCGGTTACTCTGTGCTGTAGTTGTTATATTTCTGTTGCACAGGTTTTGTGAAATGCATGTTCTACTACCAGTATATAAGGTGCAAGACTGCTTACAGTAGTCCTTTTCCATGGGAGCGGTCACAACTCTTACATGAGAGTGTACAAACAGAAGACTTCAGGCAGTAGGTCTAATTTGGGAATACATTATTGATATTAGGCTTTCAGTAAAGATTGCCACAGAGGAAGTTGAAGCACAGAGTTCATTAGCAACTGATTATCCTAGTTCTAAAAGAAATTTATCCTTGGATTTTTTTATAAATTAACTTAGTATTGCATCTTACCCTGAAAGACATTTGCTTCACAAGTATACCTCCCAGACAGATGGCTTGAAACCCTTTGAGTTTGCATGTTGGTCATGGCTTGCAGGGAAGAGATGTGTATATTCTGGTTTTGGTTTGTACATAGGATGTCTGTGGATGGAGCTAGTAAGAAGTGCCAGTGAACATTGCATAAGAATGAAAAATAGGAAATCCTGTTTAAAAACATTTTGGTGTTGAAGAAATCTCAGCCTCGTGTACTTCCCCAAATCACATTTCTGGTGCTTAGGTTGGAATAGCTGTTTCCGATAGGCAAATAGAGAAGTGATCATGTGAGATCTAGAACATACAGTACTTATCCTCACACTCTGCTGCTTTAAGCTTTGTTTGCCTGCAAATGAATTGATGAGAGCACGTTGCAGCGTATCTGGTGTGGGAGGCAGGTTTTATTTTGGTGTGGCATGGGGGGAGTGCTCAATGACTTGTTTTGAAACAGTTTCTCATGATTTTCAAATACTTGAATCTCAAACTGCTGGCTAACAGCCCAATCATTTTTTGGTAGGGGAATGCACACAGAAAAGGCTTGAAACTCATACGTGTGGGGGGTTTTTTTATTAATACATGCAAATCACAGGAGCCCTAGGGTTGCCCTGGGGTAGTCTCTGGCAGACTTGTGACCTCTGTGTGGAAAGTAACATTTTTATTATTTAAATTCTAAAGAGGCAGCTAGATGATTATGATTTTTCTTAAGTATCAAGCAAAAGGGTTAGCTTTAGCTTTTTGAAATAGTTCATAATTGCTGAGGTGAAAAGCTCAAAGCAAAGGCAGTGGGGGTAGCTGTGTGGCTGAACAGCGTGTGATGACCTGCTCTGTGAGCAAAACAAAATTATGTATTGTGGGGGAGTATTTCATAAAGGGCTGAATGAACTTGTCCTGAAAGTCATGGAATTGAAGTACGTGGATTCTGTAGTGTGTTTCTGAATGTGATCACAGTTAAAAGCATAATGTTAAACTTAGGTCCAAAACTTAATATTAAAAACAAGCACAAAAAAAGCCACCTTCAGTTTTTGTGTATTTTAGAAGGCGATTTATTTCACTAGAGCAAATCCTTCCTTAAATTGTCACTTAATAGCATAATCTTAGCCTGTGCATCAGAACTAGAAACCAAAACTGACCAAACTAATTTGAAGAGCAGGCTTTCGAACAGGTCTGTATTGGGACTGTCTCTGAGACTGGGCAAATTCCCTCAAATTTATTAGAGCCTTGCATTGAAATTAATGGTTCCAGGAAACCCTGATATTCACTCGTTGTTGGAACACAAAAGGATGAAAAGGGACAGGCTTTGCTATTTCCAGGAAATAGTCTGATGGGTTTTGGCTTTGCTTAAAATATATCCAACTGGGCTTTTCCTGGAAACCAGTGTTGTGTAGCACATCCTCTCTGAAGCATTATCTGTTTGTTTTAGGCATGGGTAAGCTGCAAGATTAACAATTCTCAATTGATCTGGAATCAATTTGTGCATACCCAATTTAATGTAATGTCTGGTCATACAACGTATTTAAATCTGCAAAATGCTTGTAGGATTTTATAAGCAGGATGAAAACCACTTTGACCTTTCTTCTGGTCTGATTTGCCTGTTGATTACCTTTTACGTTTTGCGTATGGGAGCAACTGTGCAAATGGGTACGGTAACTCTCTAACATACTTCTTCATGCTCAGTACCTTGCCCAGTTAGATCGTGTTTCGAGCATCTGGGGTTTTCAAACACTTGTTCACAGGAATCCAGCTGTAGGAGTATCTCAGGGCAGTAAACTGGAATCTTTTGCTCAATGTTGTCCTAGCATCTGTATAGCTCATCAGAGGCCTCCTGATGTTATAAAGGCTACCCTGCTCCACTTTTTCTTGACTCACGTAGCAGTGAGATGGAACTAGTCTTTCCGCTTCCTTTTAGAAGCCTGAAATTTGTTGCAATTGTCTACTTGATTTCCATTGAGAGTCAGTTTTGTATTATCAGGGAATGGATTATGTGAATTGCAGATAAGCCTGGCTGGTGCTTGTGGCACCGTTTGTTAGCTTAGGTGCAATGCTGTGAAAACTTGGCTCTAAAAAGCATCATAATCACCGCATTTGCATGTCACTGTGCCCCAAGCTAATGGTTACAAAGCTCTCATTATGACCTTCACTTGTTGTAGTATTAATATACTGTATGATGAAATCTTGGATTCCCAAATCACCTATGTTAAGGTGCTGCACCCCAAGGCAGAATTTTATTCTTCCCTTGTTTCAGTCTTCCTTGAAATTCCTATGCTTTTCAGACTTCTAAGTACTAGTGGTCTCCCAGGTTTCTTCATCAGGCATCATCTTACTAATAGGGGATGTGTTCTAGGCTTAAATCGACAGAAATGGAGCTGTTTAGGATGTCTTAGCTCCATGTTCATATGAATGCAAATGAAAGAATATGCTGCTTTTGCACTCTTCTTTGGAAACAGTATGACCTTTGCACTTCTTTGACTGTGCTTACTCTGAAGATTGCTCAAAGAATCAATTCACTCCTGGAATACTTTTCCTCCAAATGAAGCTGTTCCATCTCAGGCTGATACTCTTAGGGTCTCTTAGGGCTAGAAAGAGCGTTAGATCTGAAATAGGATGAGAACTTGATGGAAAAATAACAATAAGCACTGAAGGCCATTTAAAGGTGGCAGTGATTGCTTCCAGCAGTAGGACACTGTTGCAGCACAGCACTGTGGCTGCATGTGCCAAAAAATTGAAATAGTATGGATTGATAGATTTTGTGCCCCCTCCCTCCCCAAATGTTTTTTCTTGGTTCAAAGATTGAAAACACTTAATTTCCATGAGAAATTCAAGTGGTCTGTTTGGTGTACTGTCCTCTCCACTCTCCATCTGAAATCTTACACTGTAGAAGGATGGGGTGGGGGGATATACCAAACAAACAAAAACCCAACCACCAAACCAACCAGGCAAACCATCTGATCTTGTGTACCAGCTCAAAAGAGGGCTCTCAAACTCCAAAAGTCAGTAGCAATTTAAAAAGGCACGATATCCCTACCATTTCTTTTTTTTGTGTTTTCAGATGCATGGGTCGTGAGAACCTCTTGGTGGAGTTAGGATTACTGAGGAAATAGACAATCCAGTTTTGATTTATGCCAAAATAACACTTCCCGCCTGTCCTATTTCAGGGAATTTTCTCGTAAGAGCTAGCTGAGGGTGGTTTACTGGGGGTGGGGGTGGGGGGGCAACAAAGGGCCTGGCATTAAGCTGATGTCTAGTGTCCCATATTAGACCTTAATTCCCTTACCCATAATTTGTTCTTTGAATTCTGGTTGACTTTTAAGGCACCTTTTTTCCTTATCATAATCCATTTGGTTCAGAGAACTTCTCTACTTCACAGTTAGATCATTTTAAACTTGGTTATACTGTTGACTTGTAAAATCATACTTGTGTTATAACTCTTGGTGTTGTCAACCTGTTGTGGGTGATTGTCTTTATCTCACCAGTTGAGCTTGTTACTCTTCCTGCTTTGTCAGTCTGGGTTTCAAAATAAAATATGCTTTATCTGATCAGTTATCTGAAGTGAGATAGGACTGCATCAGCCCATGCATACCTGCTTGAGTTGATATAATGACTCATTTCCAGCCTCCGCTCCTCGCCAAGAACCTTGGCTAAAGTCTCAATTGTTTCCTGGGTCACATAGTGTGCTTGAATAAATACTGCAAAGCTGAGTTCTCATGCAAAGATGGTTAAGAGGAGTTGAAAATGCTTAAAAGGATTTCAGTAGATTATAATTAGACATAACAAGTACAAGTCCCTCAAGTATTGATCTTCTAATGTGCCCGAGTTTCTTTTTGATCTTCTCACTTCCCTAGCCCTCTACTAATGATGTAGCAGAGGGTGTCAGATACTTGTAGATAATTACTTCAGTTTTGTGTCATGAATCGGGATCTTCTCAGTATATTGCTACAAGTACTGTCATGCACATCACCACTTTGTAGTACAGTAGCTATGTAACTTTTCATATATGCAGGAAGTTCTCAAATGCATTTGTCAATACCAAGATATTTTTCTCCATAGTAAAAGTGGCCAGTTTGTTAGTGATTCAGCCTTGAAACCCACTTTCTGCCTGGAACAACATGAGACACTGAAGTCGAGGAAGGACAGAGCTGTGTAGCTACTCCAGAAAACTGATGATTTTCTAGGGGTTTACAGCTTTGTATTAGCTGACCTACTCCCCCTGTTAACCTCTCTTGACAAAGGGCCTTCAGAGAAGACCTGGCATGTGTGAAATGATGCAAAACTAACTTAAGTAGAGGAACATGGAAGAAATAATTGCCCTTCCATGCGTCTTAGCTCATAGAAATCTTGTTCCCTCTGTCTGTCTTTGCTGAGAAAGGACAAACTTGTGATTCTCTGGAGGAGTGATCACTAGCTAAATTTGGTTTGTTTTTCCATAGTTCAAATGATGAAAATTAATGTCTTTGTGCCTTTTTAGCATGTCATTATGCATAGGCAAATCAGAAGAGGGTTTAGGTGCAACTATGTCTGCTTAGAAGTTGGCACTTTTGGGCTCTGTCTTTCCAGTGCAGCTTCTGGTAGGAGGATGCAAAGGAGTGGACCTAGATGGTTCCTTTACTCCAAACTGAAAGGACAAAGTTGTTAAATCATTAAAATAGGAAGATATTACAATTCCTTCAGTCAAGCATTGTAAGTAGAAGCTTGCCAGTGTCTGTTGTTTGAGCTGTTACTAAAAAGCTGCATAAATGCTCCCAGTTTTGATTCAGTGGTACAGATGTCAGGCACCATAATACTTGGTAAGACAGTTATTCTGTCTTGCTTATCCTGTCACCAGAAATGAAATGCCCCTCACCATGTTTGTATTTCTCTTGTGAAAAACAGGAAGAAATGCTATGCTGGCTCTTACCTTTGTCATAAATTCTACTTTTTCCTTTTGTAGATTATTAAAAAGGCTTTTTTTTTTTTGTTTTAACAGTAGCAAATGAATTATGCATTCTTATCACTACTGAATGTCAAACTTCCTTTTAATTGAATAGTAATAAGCAAATCTCATGACTTTGGAGCACTTGAAGTAGGCCAGGAAAAAATGTTCTGGAGTGCTCAAATGTCCTTGCTGTCACAGTTAGTTTGACATTCTTGTGTGTTATCCGTTCAAGACAGTCACTTACTTTTCCTGAAAAACGTTGGAAGGGAAGCTAGAATTCAGGAAATGCTCATGCAAAGAAATCCTGTGGGACTTAAGCACCAATAAGCTGTGCAGAAGAGACATACCATAATGTAGCTTACTAGCTTGGATTCAAAACAAAAAATTGTGGAAAGTTCTAATGGTAACCTCTATAATAATGCTAGGGCTGCTATATTAAAAGCATTTCTTATGTACAGAATAAAATATGGCAGAGTACCTCAGTTTTCACATTCTTTGTGTATTCAGTAGAGCAATGCATACAGTTTGGTGCTAAAAAGCAATTGTATGTTCCCTTGCTCTGCTTAACTCTGAAGGTTCAGTACAAATCTCTTGCAAAGATTATATGCCCATGTGTTTCACAGAGGGGGTTATTGTATGTTTCAAGAGAGATGCTACCCTCAACTACCCAGCAAGAGCTGGAAAGAGAGCCAAGGTATTTCAAGCCCATTTGAGTTCAAACAAGACCTCATTGTGTCATTAGGAGCTCCAAATTCAGTTTCTGTGTTGCTTTCAGCACTCCCTCTCCTATATGTTAGATTTCTTTGAGGCTTTCTAACTTGAAGTGTGACCTAATGCCATGATTGGTTTTTCTAGTTGTGGTTGATGGCTTTCAGATTAAGCTACTGAAGTTATATACAAATAAGCACCTACTGTTGAGGAAATCTTGGGGGCATGATAAATTTGCAGGTTGAAAAAGTTTGGAAATCACATTTAGCAGATTAACTTAGCACTAGCAGATTAATCTCTTCAATTTTGCTGCTGTCACACCTTCAAATTATTTTGCACTGGCATGGATTTCCAGGATTAAAAACGCTTTGGCTGGAATTGGTTTCAGGGCTTGTGATGAACAACTCCTAACTTTTTCTTGAGTTTTCTTGATTTATTTATTTATTTTTTATTTATAAATTACATCCAAGTGACAGAAACAACTTATGCTTCTTATTCCTAGCTTGCTGTAATACATATTTTCCTTTTACTTTGAGTGCTTTTGATGTGTTTCAGGACTTTGTCCCATTGTACCAGGACTTTGAAAATTTCTACAACAGAAACCTCTACATGCGCATTCGGGACAGCTGGAACCGTCCAATCTGCAGTGTACCAGGGGCCAAAGTGGACATGATGGAGAGAGTTTCCCATGACTATAACTGGACGTTCACGTGAGTCAAAGTTGAAGAAAAGGCTTCCAACAACTATCTTTTAAGTAGAGGGTCTATAAGAGCAAGTTACAGGCTGTGAGGTTAAAGGAGCGGCAAATCGTGTTTGTTTTGAGCTTTCCAGCAGCTTGTGTCAATGAATTATGCTCTTTTGAAACACATCTGACCACCAAGGTGATTATTTATGTATAATCTTTTGGCTACTTACTCAGGTTCCTGACTGTGTTAAGATTTTATGGGCATACACCTATAATAAAATTAATACTTTTGTCTGTGATGACCAGAACCTGGAGTAGATACTTTGGATTGCACTGCTACTTGTGACTTTGTGTTGATTTAGAATCAGTCCTGGCACTTAAAGTAAACGTTGCTGCCTGAAACTGAATTTAACATGATTGTCTTGAGTCAGGACTGAAGTAGTCTGTAGAAATGAAATCAGAAATGCAAGGACAAGGATTTTCACAAATTGAAAACGACGTATCACAAGTTTGATGTGAAGAGGTTTGCAGCACAGTACTTGGTGAAACTAGTTGCGTCTCTCCTTGGCTTTCAAGGGCAAAATAATTAAAAAGTTTTTTCCGCTAAACTTCTTCCTTAATCTCCTTGTCACGTATTGTTAGCACAGCAGTGCCAGATGTGTTTCCTCTCTGGTTAGAGGATATCCTGCTTGAGGGGCTGCCAAGTTAATTGATCTAGACATCTTATTTTGTAATTGAAAAGAAAGTTATATGTTTTTGGGATGGAGGGGGGACATGGCAGAGAAAAAACAAATGGTTTGAGAAGCCTCAAGCAACATTAGATTTGATAGCAAATGTGCCTTTTAATGTAAACTCTTGTGGGAAGTAGTTTGAGACCATAAGATAGGGGAAGCATATTTTTCACTGATCATTTTGGTTTGATGATGAGGGGACAGTACTGAAATAATTCAATGGCTGGTTCTATTGATTTTTGACATTTCAGTGTATATTCTAGGAAACTGAAATAAGAATCTTCTGGTGTAGTTAATTTTTTAAATTGTGGGCGTCCTAACTTGTGGTGTTTTTAAAACACAGGTACACAGGAAGAGTGATAAAGGACATTATTAATATGGGTTCATACAACTACCTTGGATTTGCACAGAAGGCTGGGACTTGCCAAGAAGCAGCAGCTAAAGTTTTGTCCCAGTATGGAGCTGGGGTATGCAGCACTAGGCAGGAGATGGGTAAGTTCAAGCAAGATAGGATGCTTCCCCAAATGTATGTTTCGAAGTCTATAATCTGATCATAGGTCTCAAACATTACTTATTCCAGCTTTTGAACTTCAGACTGATCAATAAAGAAGCTTTTACTTCAGTGAAGACAAATTGACTTGCTGGGTTTAGTTTACATGGCACAGCAGTTGGCTCACTTATGTTTTCATACTTTTTTTTTTTTTCTATGTTGCCTCATGGGCCTTTTATATAAAGAGCAGCCTGGTTGATAGAAATTCGTCTTGTAGAATATAGCAATAGTGAAAGCTTCTCCTCACTCTGAATTTCTCATTTGTTTTGTGTGCAGGAAACTTGGACAAACATGAGGAGCTGGAAAAGCTAGTTGCCAGATTCCTAGGTGTGGAATCTGCAATGGCATATGGAATGGGGTTTGCAACCAACTCTATGAACATTCCTGCTTTAGTTGGCAAGGTATGGCTTCAGTCACTGGCAAAAGCGTATCTAACAAAGATTCTGCTGGTTGGGGTTTCTAAAAGCTGCTTGTTTGGTTTTGGTTTTCTTCAGTGGTAACCCCTGCAGATATTCCCTATGGAAACTATAGGTCACGGTATGCATCTCTAACCTGTGCAAAAATCTTTTTGGGAAACGGCATCCATGGGACCAGTAGCAGTCCAGATCTTGCCCTCTTGCTTGGAGAGAGCCGAGCATGTTAAGGCTTGCTTCCTCAGGCTACACATTAGTCTATAAAATGGTGGCTGATTGATAGGCTGATTCACTGAAGGTATTTTGATGCTCTTGAGACACTAAGTGACTGTGTCAGTGAGACACACAGATAAGCTGAATTGCATATTGATACATGTGGAATTTATTATCTTTGAGCGACAGCTGAAAAATCCTTCCTTGGAAGGAACAAAATCCTAGTAGAAAAACTATTTGAGAGAAACAAGGTCAAATGCAAAGATTGATGATGTCTACTGTGTGCCCCATAAAACAGTATAAAATGCAGCGTGAGCGTCCTGCATCTCAAACTATGTTTATTTTGCTTATTGGAAAATCAAATGGAAGAGTGCTCTTTGTTTACGTCTTCTGGTGCAAAATAGCTCTCTTAGCTCCTGCTTAGAATAAAGTAGTGCAAGTACTGGAACTGTTTCCTTTTTTTTTTAAAAAAAAAAAAAAAAAATTATTCACTGTTAGCCTAATACTACTAGCCTGTCGGAATTGTTTGTCCCTGTGTAGCGAATTATTTTCCCTTTATTCCATTTATGTATTTTTCCACTTCCTGAGGTCACTTTGTAAATTCTTCTACTTGTGATATCTACAGATTGTAAAATTGCTGCCTTGTTCTTCCCAGCAACTTTTCTTCCTGGTGAATCTCTTCTTGAGTAGCTGTAGTGTCTTCCTGCTTGCTATTTTATTTGTAAGAATGAAGCAGCACTGTCTACATAATGTGTCTTTTCTATTGGTCTGTTAAGTTTTAAATATCAGATGCGTTCCATAAGGAAAGGTGTTTGAGTTTGATGCCAGAGAGAAATTCAGTGCTTCAAATCTCATCTTTGTGGAGTCAAATACCTCTGCAGTGCTATGATTTTGAACAACATACGTTACTGACAGCATATCTTTTACTTGCATTTTTCTGCTCTTTCTGAGATGTTTCCCCACATCTCCCTGATTTTCTCTTCAACAGAAAAATACTTCATGATTTCTGTGAGACCTTTTGGATTCAGAACACACACAGTCAGAAACATTTAAGTAGACTTCTGTCTGTTCTAAGTCAGTACAAATTGTCCATTACTGCAGAGTTACTCAATCTTTTTTTCTGTTTATGTGGATCCCATATCTTTAATAGCGTATGAGAATACCCTTGAGACACCTTACTCAGCTCCTTAGTTTTCACATTTGAACTTTAATACTTTTTACAACCATTGAAAGAATCTGAACAGTAAGTTCCAAGGCATGTAACAATACCTGTTTTCATGCACATAACTTGCACGCTTACTAAACCGACTCTTTTCGTAATGGATACAGCAGTCTGTACTGTGTTAGTAATGAGCATACTTAGCTTCTGCCTCATAACACTAGAAGTGCCCTTATACTCAGGTGAATACTCCAAACAGAAAATGCTGTCTTCTAAAGAAAAGAGTTCTTATCAAGTGAACCATTTCACAGTTCAGAATGTTCACTAAATGCATTTTTGGCTGCCTGAAGTTGCTTCTTGCTGCACTTTTGATTTCTTCATTGTCTGCAAATAAGGACTCACATAAATCCTAAATTCTGGCACCACCCAGTACACAATTGGCTGTGTGTGCACAGCCTGTTTGGCAATGCTTTGATGGAGTTCTCAGTAAAGCCCAGGGATTCCCATGCTTGATTAAACTCTTGGGCTCTCTTTTTTTTTTTCTGTTTTTTAACTACTGTTTGTGTCTCTCTGCATGTCCTTACACATGTTTTCAGGTGCAAAGCTGCTTAGAACACAAATTTTTGGAAGTTTGGCAAATATAATCAGTAATAGCATCTGCATTTGGCCAGAAGTTTCTTTGGCAGTCACTGATACGATCTGAAGCTAATCATTACTTACATTGTATCTGGGCGCCTATATTGCAACTTAATTAGATTAAAACATAAACCACTGCAATGAAGTTACTTATGTGTATGTAATACTGGACCACCTGTTCCGTTTTTGCTCTGTGGAATCCTTAAGCACTTGGTTTATGTTGCTACTGAATCCTCTTTTAATAGCAACAAATACGACTTGTCTATCCTTGGATCCCACTCTATCCCATAATCTGATCAGCAAAAGGAATTGAAAAGCTTCATCAGCATTACCTAGTTGATCCTTATATACTATGCCTTGTTAACAGCAGCTTCTACTAAGCAGATGCTGAAAATAGGCATAGTTGGTGTACACTGAAAGTTGTATTTTGGCACTGTTAAAGCATCGCTAAAAACAGCTCTTTCTGCACCTGACAGTTTTTAGCAGGAGAGACCCGCTGTTGACAGCTAAGTTGTTGGCTGCCTAATACAGTCACTGCCAAGCATGCTGAGTCTAGACCACAGAGAATGTGAGATTTGAGGATTACATAGTCAGAAGTTGTCAGACCATTTGAGGATAAGCTAGATTCTGAAACTTGCCTGTTTTGGAGTAAGTGTCATTAATGTCGTTACTGTAACTAGCTAATAACAGCATTCTGTACTGCCTTTAGCACAGAGCTTTTCATCATAGCTCTGGGCCGACAGAGGCTAGATAATGGAATTAGAGCAGCAGTGCTTGAAGGATCTTTTTTTGGTTGTAAGAAAACAAATTAATTCCCATGTGTAGTTAGTTTGTGAAATTAAGTGCTCAGGACTAAATTACGCAATTTATGTATGCAGCACGTTATGGTAAAATGTGGCATTCACTTCAGTTTCCGTGTCTGCCTTGTGGGATGCATTGATAAGTGTGATCTTCACTGGCATATGTTTTTCTTGATACCAGTAGTGTGATCTCCAATTAGCGTTAGTCTTCTCCTGGATACTCTCTCAAATGTAAGTTTGCTGATAAATGCAACTGAAGTGTTATCATTGTGTAGTAGCAACACTGAGTTTTAGATCTGATCATCAGTGATTGCTATACTGTATCAGTGGCTTCTTTGATCCTTTGCCCTCTCTCCAGTGGCAGACAGTACTAGATTCTTTACTTCCTCTTCAGTTTTAAATTAATTTATTTTGTCTAATTGAATATCCTCTTCTGTTACAGGCAGTTGAATAGAGGCTGCTTATCGATTTAAGTCTGCTTTCTCTACCAAAAGCTCATACTTGTTTTTATGGAGAGGCTCCTTCTAGACTATTAATCTCTTCTTCCTCTTTCCTAATCTATCACTTTTCCTACTTCCTGTCATTTAAGAAGGATACTAGTACTGGATTATTATACCCAGTTTTTGATACAGTAGTGTTTCACAGCAGTGCCCTCTGATGTAGTATACATACTCCTTGTCTGGTATAGTAGTTCCAAAGAGCAAACGCCAGTGGGAGATTTCCATGCTTCTTATGCCAAACTCTCTGAAATATGCAGTGTGGATCTTTGTAACAGCAGATCAAACACTTGAGATTTAGTGCAGTTTCTGGGGAAAAACAGGCTTGAGCTTTCCCAGGGTGTAGACTATTTCTAGGTACATTGCAATTCTAGTGCAGAATTTCCTTTATTGTGGAGAAAAATACTCCTCTTGTCTGTGACACCTCCTTGTGTAACTGTTGGCAATGCTTTTCACAGTTTCTTCTAGTAACTCTCATTGCAGAGAAGAAATGTTCTTGTCTCTTCCTGCCACCAATTGTTAATAGAGAAACATAGAATGAGCATGTGTTTAGTGTCAAATCTTTAGCATCTTGACATGCTTTTTGGATTTTTAACTTAAAATCACTTCTAGAGTTGCAGCAGATTTGCACAGTAATTGGAGCAGGCCAAGGTTATTTAGAAATACTGCTGTCTTACAAACTAATCACACAATAAGCATGCCTGTAGTTCACAGTGATAACACTGTGACTGAATGTTCAGCGTATCAGCTATTGACCTGTAATCATTGCTGCTCTCAAAACAGATGTTACCCTGTTTTGATATTTGTCCAGGGATATATCTTCCCTTTTTTGAAAAAGCAAACAAATTCAGCATAATGTTTAGGGCTTCAGAAAACTCGATTTCACTGTGCAATTTTGTTTTCCGCTTCCTGTCTCTTGTATGTTATCTCCATCTACAAAGTACTTAATAGTGCTTCATTAAACAAAATTAGTCCCTTTGGTACCACTGAGCATGCATGGGTTTAGTCAGTGGTTAACTCCTAGTGTAAGAAATAGTGGAATTTTGTAATAAGGTCTTTAATCTAGGACTTTGGTGGCTTGTTTCCTGGCACCACTGTAGACTTGCTGAGTGAACTGTGGCAGGCTGCTCTGCTTTCTTGTTTTACCTGGCTACATGGAAGGATGAGTACTAATCATCAACATGAGATACTCAGGCAGATTCAGCTGCAGGACTTCTGGGGAAAGTGAAACCTAAGTGGGTCTTTCAGTTAACAGCAGTTGTGTGGTTTTATTTGCCATACTAAGGCTGCAAGTTGTTTCTTAGCAAGTCTTGCCTGGAGTAGCTGCATTTATGTTGGAAATTTTTTTTTTTTCCTTAAATGATTTCTAAGCAGTTCTGAGCTGAAGGGTGTTGTATGCTTGGCTCTGAAACATAACCTTTTCAATATGTTCCTCTTTTCCCTTCTAATTCAGGGCTGTCTGATTTTGAGTGATGAACTGAATCATGCATCACTAGTGCTTGGAGCAAGACTGTCAGGAGCAACTATTCGAATCTTTAAGCACAACAGTAAGTATCAGATGGTGGACTCTGCCTTTCTGCAGATGTTATAGTTCAGGTACAATCTCTTATATCTTCCAATAGATGGAAATCCAATTTCATGCAAGGAAATTGATTGCTGGTTACCTGGAAGATCAGAAGACTGCTGCTTCTGAGAACTTAATCATCCTGAATTGGATTTTTTTTTATATGTTCAGTCTCCACTAATAACATGTTTATCCTGAAGCTGTTCTGGCTTACATCTTCTGCATGTGAAGAGGAACATATGCTGCCCTTTGGCAAGTCTAGAGGCACTAGCGTTTTAACGTGGCTTCTTGTTACTTGGATAGTTCAGCATGGTTAGACTATTCTAAGTTTGTGTCACATAGTAATGCAATCTTATAGTGGTCTAGGTTACAGTTTGGAGGGTAAGAAAGTTTAATTTTAGGACCAAATGCTGACATGATCCTACAGTAACAAAAGCTTCTGAATGCAGATGTCCTGGCTAAACGAGACAGACATGCATTGGTACAATGTAGTACAATTTTTGGGATGTGAAGCATAGATTCATTTCGCTAAGTTATTTGCTTTAAGTATTTGTTTCCAAAATACACAGAATTTTCACTTTGCTGGTTTCAGCTTCCTCTAAAGGAGATATTTAGAACCTATATTTAGAGGTATTTTCAGATTAAAAATACTTAGAGTTTCCTTCTCTTATTCTCAGTGAAAGAGGTACCTGGTTGTCCTTGATTAGTAAAGCCACTACCTTCATTCTTCAGCCACTCCTAATACTCTTTATAGTATCAGTCTCTGAGATCATGATGACTCTTTTGCTATCTTTGAAGTGTGTGGTGGTGACAGCAAAGCTTGGGCGGCTGCAATTATTTTCCTTTTTGTCCTACTTGATAGTGGATCATCTGCTGTGCTTATTGTTTCTTTTGTGTCCTCTCTTGTTCCCTATTGTTTGAATAATTTTCTTTACAGAAGCGTAGAGTTTACTGTAACATTCAGTGATTTTTATTTTTTTTTCTTAATTCTTCATAAAACTTGATTGCTGGGCAGGATCACAAAAGCTTTGCATTCGACTTCTGCATTCTGAACATTGAGAGAGCACCGGTGACAAACTTAGTTCTGGGTATGAGGAGAAGGACTTAGAAGCTCTGGTGTGATGAGGAAGAATAGATGATCTGTGGGAATGGGGTACAAACCAGCAATGGTGAGATTGGGGGATGTTCTAGAAACCTTTATAGATGGTGAGGATCTGTGAAAGAGAATGGAGTGGCAGATTAGAATCAGAAGGCAAAATGCAAGCAATGATCTTGGCCTGTCAACATGATGTTCAACTCAGTTATGTGTTCCCAATCCAACTCTTGTTACACTCTATGCTGCCTTAGTTAACTTCGTTTTCCTGAGGTGTTAATGGCTTCATTCATATTCTACTTTTTAGAAATAATGGGAAAAAATTTAAAATACCCCTTAAAATCCTTGTTCAATGTTTTCATTTTTTTTCTAGCTCATTCTGCAGTTTGTTCTTTTTTTTTAAGGTCAGACCTAGTTCCCAGTCTTTCCCTCTTTCTTGAGAGATCAGAGCACAAGTTTATATTCCATTGTTCTCCCTAACTGCACTAAACTCATTCTTTCTTGAGAGATTTATTGGAGGCAGGGACTCCACTGCTGACTTCTTCATCTTTGTCTTTTTCTGAACATTAGCTGTCTTCTAACAGTCTTCTAACTGATATATTTTGCTGTATAATTTCTAGTCTAGTTCTAGTTCACAAGCTCCTCTCGCTGCTGCAACTGCCCTAGTCTATCCTCTTTTCATGATTGTTTGTGTTCTTTTTTGTGCCCAAGTGTTTATATCTGTCTCTTGCTCAGCACTGTAGTTTTTATGGTTTGATTACTCCCATCTCCATGCCTTTCCTTGTTTTTTGTTGGTTGTTTTTTTTTTTTTCAGGGCTGATTTCATGTGTATTTATTTGCTCACATTAGTCAGGTCTCCTAGGATCATGTCAAGTGTTTGTAGCCAAAACTAGTAAGGTTTCAGAATACATTGCTACTAACAACTTCATCTGTCTAGTTTCTGATATGTTAAGCACTGTCCTCTTTCCTACCCTGGTGGGTTTTTTTTCTTCCCTTTCTGGTTTTGGTTTAGTAGCTTCCTGTTCCACATCTCCAGTCCCTTCAATTTTAAACAAAGTAATAAAAAAGTACACTTGTTCCCTTTCTTGTTCTGCGCTGTGGTCTATCTTCTACTTATCTTTAGTTGATTATCCTTGAGCTTGCTGCTTCTTTTTTTAGTTATTTCTATCCAGAAGGACACACTGACTACCTAATTGCTTTCTCTTTTCCTCACAATGAGATACCTTCCTTTTTTTTTCCTTCCTTATTTGCTGTTTGTGCCTAATGCTCTAACATGTACTTTTAGCTTAGGATAATGAAATTCTTCCTGGGAGTTCATACAGTCACCCATTTCCTTTAATCTCATCTGTGGGCCCACAGCTAGATGAAGCCCATGCTTATTGACTTATGTGTGGTCTATCCTCCGCACTGGAGCAATTTGTGCATTTCTGGAGTATTGCTGTCTTTAGTTATGTCAAAGCTCAAGCTAGTAGCTGTTTTGGTACCATTTAACAGTAATTTCTGGTGCAGATATGCAAAGCCTGGAGAAGCTGCTCAAAGATGCTATTGTGCATGGGCAACCTCGTACACGGAGGCCCTGGAAAAAAATTCTTATCTTGGTGGAAGGAATATACAGGTACAAACTATTCTTTGTATTCCTAAGACCCTCCACGTGAGATCTAGCTGCTTAGTATTTGGGTTCCTTTGCCAAATCAAACTATGAATATTGTCACTTCATAGTTATTTCATTAATCTCATCTGCGAATTAAATTGTATGTCTCGCATCCTGGACTTTCTGTTGATAGTACTGTAGCTGCACCTGGTGTTATCACAATGCTTCCCACATCCCAATTAGATTGTAGAAATTAATTAATCTAAACTGATTATTTGCATCAGAGCTGAGGTCTTAAATTGCTTGTCCATTCCATTCTTTCTGTGCTCACTAGATGATGCTAGTGTGAATAGAATTGCACAAATTGAATGTTTTTGCTGAGAGTGAATAGGAGCATGTAGTAGGCTTAGCTGTGTTAGGCATTTAAATCATAGTGACTTTCAGCACAAAATGGGACGTATTTGGAGTGTTACTAATGAGAGCCTAGTCGGTTCTTAAACTTACAAACAAAAGGTAAGTAGATATCAGATCAGAATACTGACATTAGGGTGGAAGTAAAAATGAGATAAATAATTTATAAAATTGTTACTGAACACGTTCCTTTGCATTAACTTACCATTGCTGCTACTATTTAGTCCGTCTGTCAGCATCCCAGAGATGTTAAACAGGTAGAAAGTAGAGATCCAGGCCCTAGTTGCAAGGGGGAGTTATCTTTCATATCTCTGCAGAACACCATGTGTTTAGCAATTTTTATGTGTATATAATTACTGAAAGAGTGAAGAAAAGAAGGCTTAGTGACTTTAGGCTGTATAAGGAGGCCCCAACCATTAAATCAACTTACACTGAATTTCTGTTTCTCAACAGTATGGAGGGATCCATAGTCCGTTTGCCTGAAGTGATTGCCCTTAAGAAGAAGTACAAATCCTATCTGTACCTTGATGAGGCTCATAGTATAGGTGCCCTGGGTCCCAGTGGCCGGGGTGTAGTAGAATATTTTGGACTCAGTCCTGAAGATGTAGATGTTATGATGGGAACATTCACCAAGAGCTTTGGAGCTGCTGGAGGATACATTGGGGGCAAGAAGGTAAAAAGCTGGGAATCTCTTTGCTGTTTCAGGCTGGTGGTGGAGTCCTTCACTAAGCATTTTGAAGTTGATCTATTTCTCAAGAACCTTGATTGTCCATTTGTTTCATAATCTTACATACTGTCTAGTACAGTGGAAGTCTGTACAATGCAGAATAGTCTAGTCAAGTAAAATACCTCGTAACTGTATAGTTTTCACATGGTCAACGATGATCTCAGTTTGCAGAAGTACAGTAGTGGTGTAGTATCTTTTTAGGAACTGCTAGGAGCCAGGAAGCAGAGATTTCTTAATGTTGCTTTTAATGAGACTTGCAGGAAAAATGCCAAAAGCTGAAGTTTTTAAGCCTGTTTGGAGGAAAATCCCCTTCTTAGATTATCCTGGTAGAGTTGATTCCCTCTGGACTCGGAACAGCTTGCTTTCTAAAAAGATGCTTCTTTTTCTTTTTTTTTTTTTTTTTTTTTTTTTTTTTTTTTTTTTTTTTTTGGGGTGGGGGGTAGAGCGGAGTTACTGACTCTCTTCTGTTGGAAAGTACTGCTAGAAAGTGTTGCCCTTGCCAAACCCCTCCTTTTAGGAGGGATGGTGTAGACAATTGCATATATCCCCTTCGTCATATTCTCAAATGTATCTCACAGATCAGGCTTCTAAGCTTTATTTGAGAGTAAAATTCTACCATTTTCCTACCAGGACAGTAATTTTTTAGATACTAGTAGTTGCAATTATTTCAGCCCATCCAAATGGAGATGGGGTTTGTGGATGGTCCTCTTTGGGAGTTTAGAGTTTAGTAAACTCCAGTTGAATTAAAATTACTCTGACATCTTCACTAGAAGCGAGGTAGCGAGCTAGTGGGTTTAACTTTCTTGGCATAAGGTGAAGCTAAGAGTCCTTTGCAACTGTGTTTTAGCTACTGTTTGAGGGGTTGCTTCAGAGGTAAAAGGCCTTAAATCTTCTTACCTAGTTTGTTTCAAAGTCCCTTTACAACTTCCTTTCATTTAACTCTGACTCCAGGCAGACAGTAACATAAAATTGAGCAATTCCACATATTTCTATAATATGTTCCCAGCTTGCGCTATCTACAGGGCCATCATTATTGATTTTTTTGTAGCAGAAGACAGAATCTGTCCTGGCATTCATGCTGGTCTTTATACTATTTTGCTGGAGTGGTCTGGGTATTTTAGAGTGGTTTTGTTACAGTTAACAACAAGCGGCCTAGATCTATGGTGTGTCAGTCCTTTGTTCCTATATGACCTGCTTTTGCCCTCTAACAAATGTATCAGGTGTGTTTAACGGGGAAATGCAGGAGGGGTAGACTGAGGTTCTTGCACTTTTAATTACACCTGCTGCTTTATTTATATTGTGCTGATAAAGTGGAGAAAATATTTTGACCTGTTGCCCTGTTTGGTGACACTTGTGGGGAAACAATTATATTGAGCATGATACATAAGCACCTATGGATCCCGTTCCCCACTATTTCATTTGTTTTATACTCCTGCTGTTATAATAAACACTCTTGAAACATGGCCTGCGCGCAGCTTGAGTAATGCAAACCCCTTGTTACAATCCAGTGCTGGTGGTGTCAGCTAAACAAGTCTGTCATAGGCATTTGTCTTTGATCAACACACGTTCTTGCCCTGTGACATAATTATGGGTTGTCATGTCCCTGCTGTTTGCTCTTCAGCTGTTTATTACTTGTACTGTAAAAATCAATCCATGAGGTACCTGTTCTCTTCCATGATATTCTGAAAGAGATTTCTTGTGGTGGCCAGGTTTATTCTGTAATTAAGACAAGACAATAAAGCATTTCTCTGAGTGCTGGGAAGGCAATGTCTGATGCCTCTTGTGTTTTGCTAGGAATTGATTGATTACCTCAGGACATACTCTCACAGTGCTGTGTATGCAACATCACTGTCACCTCCTGTTGTGGAGCAAATCATCACCTCCATGAAGTGCATTATGGGTGAAGATGGTACAACTGTTGGTAAGTCTTTCTAACAGTATGCATGTGGAAGGGGGAAGCCAAACAGAACCTCTTTATCACTTTGACAGATAACTTGTTCAGTAGACACATCCATAATTATCTGTTAGTTCATGTTGACTTGAAATTTCTGGAGCAATAAACCAATTTACTATCCTACTTGGCCAATCAGCCTAGTAACACCATAAGGAATTTCCAGCTAGAGGTAAGTCATTGTAGTCTTATCTAAGACACAGTATTGTCGTGTATTGATTTTTGTTCTGTGTCTAGCTTTTCTAGCCTCCTTCTTTTTCTCCCCCATTGTCTGTCCTTTGTTATTTGCCCCACTAGTTAGATTACTTTCAGAGTATTTTGCTGTGTATCTTTTACAGTCTTATGTGCTGGTTATGACAGGGGCAATGCTTATGGTTTTTCATCTCTAGTATAATGTGATGTTTGCACCTCAGTTAAAGTAAATATGGGAATGTTTCTGAAATCACTTTTTACTTGGGGAGCTAGAGGCAGTTTTCAAGATCAGTAGACTTAATGCATGAGAAGTTCAGCGTATTTGTCTTTATTGTCTTAGTTTTCCTTTTTCATTATGAAAATAAGAAAGGGGAAATCTGTACTAGTCTCTGCATTCAAAGTCAAAAATACAAATTCTCATGTGTCATTTGCCTAGTAGGTAGCAGCTTCCTTCACTTATAGCATGAATTAAATAACTTGCACTTGTGATGTGTAAGCTGCCTTGAAACTGAAATGGTACAGCATTTGCATGTAGGATACTTTTGCCTCTTTACAGCTAATTAAAAAGTCGTGAGCAGCTCACACAGGATGACAGTGTAGTTTGCTGAGGATCTGTCAGTGGTGTTCAGTTCAGAGGCTCTTGGAATTCAAACTGCAGAATATATTCAGTTATGGGAATTTCAGGCATCTGGCCACGAGGTGGTGGTGTATACTGAAGAACTGTATTTGCTTTTGAACATGGGTCATCTGACCAACTAACCTGACAGATAACTGTAACAGTGAGAAACCTCACTGGAGAAATGACTTAAGAATTTTCCTCTTATAACAGGTTTCATTCATTTTGCTTACATTATCTGAGAACAGAGTTAGTGCCAGCAATTGATGTTGGTGGTTGCTCTATAGAGAGGTCATCACTGAAGCAAGTACAGCCAGGCAGCAGCCTATATCTGCGCTAGCATTGAATGCTTCTGTATGGTCCATGTGAGATACGTGTACCAGCCAACAGTTGTCCCCAGTGCTGCTCTCGAAAACAGATATTAAGCAAACTTCAAACTACGTGAAAAGTTGTGCAAAAGGGCTGGGTCTCACTGTTGTCTTAAAAGTTACTGTTTGAACTCTTTCTAGCTGATAATTTTCCAACAGTCTGTGGTCTGCTCAGGTGTTGCTTGTTTTGGGTTTCTTTCAGTATCTGTTTTGCTTAATGAAATGGGAAGCAAGGAATGTGTAACCGATTTCTGTTTGCAGTATTTAAGATAAGGCATTTTTGCCCCTTTCTGCGGCTACAGTGCAATATTCATTCAAACCAGGAGAATGGAAGCAACTTCTGCTCCAGGCTGTTCTCCTACCATTATGCCAGCAAGATCCATCAGGTGAACCAGATCAGGAACCAATTTAGCATAAAAAAAAAAAAATCTTAAACTCAAAAGGCCTTTTTTTGTTGTTGTGTTGCTTAAAATGCACGTCAGGCTACATCCTGCTGATTTGGTGCTAAGGAGTATCAGAATCCCTAGCTGCTCTTTCTGTTGAGAAAAGAAGTGGTTTTGGTGTTTGAAAGCTGTGTCATTTCAAAGAAGCCTCTCTACGTTCAATTTCTATATGAACTGTAGTGCTTTTCGGAAGTGCTGGATATAACAACTGGATAGCCAAAGTCCTGTGTGCTCATAATCAGAAAGGATTTCTCAGGTACAGGTCTTGTGAAACTGTTACTGGCTTTCTAAGTATCTAAGTCAGCCTTCAGCTACAATAAGCACCTCATAGGATGATCCCTGCATGAAAGTGCTTCTTGGTTCATTTTCTGCACAGTACTGTTTCCCAGTCATGCATTTTTTTAATTGCCTTAAGGCTTTAGAGATAATATTACTTTGTAGGCATTTTCTGTGGATGGAGTTGGCAAAAGTTCAGTTGGGTGAACTGAGCAGCTGCTTAGTGATAGCATGACAAAGTTTTTTGCTTGTTTAAGGGATTTGGCTGAAAAACCTCTTTTTGGATTCTGTGGAATTATGGGTGGGGCTCTGGAGGACCACTGCCTGCAGTTGGTTTGACTAAGAGTAAATGTGGAGTAGAGTGGTGCTGGTAAAAGTTGTTAACTGTGGAAGACAAGTAGAGAAATAGTGTTAAACTGGGTCACTGGTAAGCACCTCTGAATCAACTGTGTATTTTAAAAATTTCACTGCTTTAAATTAGTCAAGCTGAAATAATGGATGAAGGAAAACTTGAGATAGTGCAATGGTTTTACAAGGGCACAGGAGTTGGAGCTGGAATCAGAACAGTAGATGGCTAGCTCCCAACCCTGTTTTTTGGGCCACAGCTAAAGCTTTTAATGGCTCCAAGAATGCTTTCTTGAAAAGAGCCTTTGCGGCTTCTTTGTCTGCCTGCTTCTGTTCACCACACACTATTTGTAAAAGCTGCTGTCCTCCATGGCATCAAACCTTCGTGGAAATTGTGATGTCAGACTGAGATGGTCTGTAGCTGAGGAATAAGTAGTAGGAAGCAATTAGTTTTTAAGGATAAAAGCTTTTTTTGTGGATTATTTTGCCAGAATAAGTTAATTCTCTCCTCTTATACTTCAGGTTATTTCTAAATCTAATGAAACATCTGGAGGCTCTAAACTTACAATATAAGGTTATAGTTGTAGCTGTAGTTACTAAAACTTCACATAACTAAAAGTAGTAAATATCTCCTTTCATATCTTTCCAGCAAGCTGCCAGTGACTAAGTAGGATATTAGTAGGAGGCAGCACAGACAAAATACAGATGCTATGAAAAGCTGAGTGGCTGCTTAGACAGAATGTAAGATGGATGGCATGCGAATGTGCTGCCTGAATTGGGACAGTAGTTCCTTGTGCCTTGATTTCTGTTCCAACTAACATGTTAATTCTCTGTACTGTTCATGCATGTAAGTGACTAGCAAGCTGCAATCTTTATGGAGACGGTTATGGGAAAGTAATTACACATGAATGCAAGTATACTACTTGTTCCTTCATCTAGACTGCAAAAAACAGTCCAACTGCCAAAGTGATGGCAGAGCCATGTTATGGATTCTTAGTAGTGGTGTTTCCAGTACTGCTTCTGAAACTCCTCTACATTATTAGCTTAATGATATGTGTCAGTCCTATTTTACTTTGCATTACTTGTCGTGCACGTAATTGGCTAGAAGACCATCATGTGGTCTTAAACAAAGCGTACTTGGTTTGTGAGTGCTTTGAGAATTTCTTCAAAGGAACGGTCATCCTCAAGAGTGGTGAACATCTTGAGCATGTGGAATGTCTTCAGAGAACTCCGATGACAATGTATGTGGGTATCTCACATATAATCACATCTGGCTTTGATATGTAGTAGAGCAAGGTAAGTAAGAGAGATGGAGAAGGCTTCTTTCCACAGAAGCAAATTTTTGGAGCTGGTTTTCCAATTCAGAGTCACTATGGTTGAAATCATTAATGAGCAGGTGTTGCAGATGCTTGTCAGCATTTCAGTGGATGCTGCTCTTTCTGTTCAGCCACAAAGATGAATGAACTTCAGACAGTTTTGTAGATAAAGGGGCTCTTTTAAACAACAATAATAAAAAGACACAGCAGACTTTTGGGGGTCATAGTATGCACAAAGATGACAAATTGATTCCTGGCATTGAGTTCTAGAAACTTGTAGCGTAGAGCCACTTGATTCTTGCTGTTCATGTGGTGTTTGGGTTATTTAAATTGACTGTAGGGAAAATCAGACAGCTTGATGCTTGTCCTGGTAAATGAGATATTGTTGGCATTTATGATATTAAGTACTTAACCTGTCTCAGTGAATTTTTCAGCATCAATGGTTTGGTTTGAGTTGAAAGCTGGATTTTTTTCGCCGTTACAATCTCACTAGGACTGGGAATCCAGTTGGCTCCTTTCTGCCATTTACATAAGAGCCAGTGATATATCCTGTGCAACTGGAGTTCTGTTAGCACTGTTGGTGTTCAGGACCCAGCCTGTTTGTTGCCCTGATAACATTGCTGGGGGCAAGTGGAAGAAAATCATAAAGCAACCTGACTGAGATGTGGGCAAATCAAAACATGCATGATGAAACCAATCTAGGAACTGGTTAACCTCATTCAGAGATGAAAGTTAGTTTGCTCTCCTATGTGTTAAAAACTGCAGGTGAGCCTTAAATCCAGGAGTGTTTTAAGTTTGAACTAAAGCTGGCAGTGTTAATGGCTTGTAAAAGAGGTGAACTACTTCCTTCCATGGACATTAACTCAATAATAGTATTTATACATGTTGATGTTTATAACAAGTTTACTGTCTTCCATCTCGGTTTCAGGAGGTAAATGTCCCACACCCAATCACAGCACCATACGTAGCATGTGTAGAATAGTTGTGGATAGACCTTGCCCAAGATGGCACTTAAATTTTGAATGAACTTTGTCTTGAGCACAAGGATTATTATCCTACATAACTGTAATGTTGCAAGCAATTGAAGTAGCAGTTGCGTAGGCTATCCCAGCCGCTAAACCATTGGAAATGAATAACTAACCTTTGAAGGCTAGTCAGTTAGCTGCACATCATTTGATTAGTATTAGTCTCATTTGAACACCTCAGTTGTGAAGAGCTATAGTTGATTACATCTAGTCAGAGGAAACCTGGGCGGGGGGGAGGATTTATAGTCTTGCCATTGCTGTGTGCAACAAACTTGAGTGAGGTAAATCAGAAAAGGTAGTTGAATGAATTATAGCCAAAGGGAATAAAAATGTACAGCTGTGCTGGCAGAGAACTGAGCCTAACTAAGCTGTTGAGAAGACAGGACCGTTGCTATACTGTTAACATGCACAGGGAGAAGCGTGCTGGGAACAAAACTAAGCCTAGTCTGCTTAAATTCTAGAGGAGAAAAGACTACAATTAGTATTTAAACCTCCATGTAGTTAATCAGGCTCTCAAGTGAAGGTATTACCTCAGTAGTTCAATCCACTTGCCTAATCAGTAGGTTTTTTCAAGTTGAATGTTTTGTAAAACGCCCCTGTTCTTTCCAAAGACAAGCCTGAAGGATATGCAAAATGTAAGCAGTAATGAAGGAATAGCCCATGTTACATCACTTGGAATTGAATTTTGAGTAGCTTATAGTATATTTATAAATGAAGTTTGTACCTTGCCGTTGTTAGCAGTAGATCCACAAATGGAAGCCAAAGTTGCTGTTGTACTCCAAAGGGGAAATAAATACTCCTTGTGCAGGCTGAGGTTGAAGACATTCAATTAGCATTAAAATCGGTTCATTTGAATTTCCTCCAATAATGCACTTGTTAATGAGGTGTTAAATTATCACCTTGGGAACCTGGGGACCAGTCAAAACTAATTTGAGCAAAGTGAAAACTTTTTTTGTTGCTGCCCTTGAGAATCTCAAGCTGAGCTGGGAAACTGTTGGAAAAACAAATACTCTGGGGGTCATAAAGAGAGTTTCCTGCTTCTCTCCAGGGGACTGACAGTTTTAAACATCACTCTCTGTATTTGTGCTTCCAGCTGGGGATCTTTTAAATCCAGCCTGTTGCTGCACCCCTACCTCCCTCTCACAGAGCATGGCAAGCCTCCAGAAAAATTGCTTTAACCTGGGCTGGGCAGAAGAAATCTTTCAGTCTTTGGTGCTTTGAAGAGTGTTTACAGACATTAGCAGAGCTGTACCCTTTGTGCTGTGCATTGGAATGTGAGAATTTTTCAGTCCCTCTTCCTTTTGGACTTTAATCAACACTGTGGTGTTTGTGCAAGAGCTCATAAACCTTTATAACTCTACACCCGCTTTGTTCCCATAACGTTCTGATTCTTGCTGTTTCTGTTCAGGTGTGAGCTGTCATCCTGTATCTTCATAGCCTAACCACTGATCTATCATAGCAGAAATACAACTAGGAATGTGCCTTTGTTGAAGTAATTTCGTTTTTCTTCATTTCTTATACTATGTTTGATTTAAAACGTGTGGCTTGCTTTTTACTTTCATAGCACTTGACATGGCACACTTCTACAGAATGCTGGTCTGCTGCTCATACAGGGAAAGGAGAAGATACTGGGCAGCAGCTCACTAGTGTATATTGTTAGCATTAGTGTGACTAAAATGCTTGTAAGTCAGTATGTTAAGGTAAAGCATTTGAAATGAGGTGATGTGCACTCAGTCTTTGGGTTAGCGTGAAACTGAATTCATGGTTCCTGGTGTGATACATGACTTACTAGAGCAGAGTTTTTTGAAAATACCTGAATGACCCCCAGAAGCACCACTTCTTATCGTCAGCCCTGGCAATTGCAGTAATTTTCTACATAGAAAAATTAATACTAGTATTACAATAGTGTCTGCAGCATACAGACCCATGGCAAAATTTCATTCTATGAAGTGCATATAATGTAAATGTTTCTAGCTTCTTTGGAAACAAGCAACAGTCTGTAACTGAAGCCTCCTCTGTCCACTATGTGCAGGTGCATTGGGCTATGTGGGACTCACAGACCAGTTGAACTACTGTCCTTGCCAACTTTAGCAGGTTCTGATGTAAAATGTCATTGGCACCAGGTCAACTCATGCCATTTCACATCAGTGAAGTTGATCTACCACAAATTCCTAAATGGCAACAATCTTGACAATCTACAATGTGTACTTTAATCCTACTAGTGTGCAGATGTTTGCCAATGTCCCAGAATTAATAAACTTCCTGAGATAGCAGAGATCTAATCTTTGAAGGAAGAAGCTGTCCGAAAAACTTGCATGCTAATTAATGTGTTTTGAGAGCATATAGCCAGTGGAGAGATTTGAGAAGACTTTAATGAGAGTGTGCGGGTTCTGTTGCAGTCTATCTTCAAGAGTGGGGTTTAGCTCAAGACAAATTGGCTTGTCAAGAACAGGATAAATCAACCTGTAGAGCTTCTTTATGCGATGGGTGAGCCTCTGTTAATGCTCAGGGTATTGCCTAATTGTTGCGTAGTGGAAAAGTTGTGGTTACAAGGCTGTCTGTGTGCGGGAAAATGTACTACAGAGTACGCATGCTTCTCACGTTCACGTTGGCTAGCAGCTCCTAAGATTTCTTAACTGTTTGTCTATAGACACTGGGATTTCAAAAAAAAAAAAAAAAAAAAAAAAAGCAAGCCAGTAAAATACTTCTGAAGCTTTTTAAGACTTTCAAGCTTGCCTTCCTACTGACTGGCTTAATATTGTATTGTATAATTGTGTTGCCAAACTCAGGCCCTAAATGAGCAATGGAGAACTCATTTGCCCTGCAACTAGCATCTCCAGAAATAAGTACTCTGTGCAAACAGATGTGGTACTCTGTCAGAGTAACTGTCTTTTCTAGGGTTATTGCTATATTCCTGACAAGTAACTTTTTGTTCAGGACCTGGCATTGTAGAGACAATTGTGGGGTTTATGTGCACAGCTTTGATCTTTGCAGGATCCTTGGAAAATAGAGCCGTGCAGGAAAAACGAGTCTATAAAAGCTACAGCAGAGACAAGGCCCTCCAGGGTCTGGGCCTTTTCAGGCACAAAGCCTACTCTTCCACCTCACTGCAGTTCCAGGTGGCAGGCTACCAGGAGCTGCTTGCCAAATACAACTTACTAACATGGGAAAGCTCAACACCCTTCCTGCTGAAATTATTGCAGAGTTTTAGGGTAAATCTGAGAGTGTACTAGAGAAGGACAAGTATGGGTGCTATAACAGATGTACAGGCAGATGTAGGCAGCTCTGACATGGTGGCAAATTTGCAGGCTATAGCTTTTATTGTGAGATGGTCTTCTTACTGTAAGTACCTTTGATGTCAAAGGAGAAACTTGAGATGTTGTACAGGACTTCTTATGGGAAGGGATCAAGATCTTCACAAAAAGAAGTATGAAGACTGTGTTCTGTGAAAGATTCAGGTGCTACTTTCTCATTGACTTCATACATAAATCTCCTATTTAAAAAAGCAAACAAATAACAACCAAACCAACTCCTCCAGAGTGGAAACTCTTAATTTTAGGACATATTAGTAAAGAGCACATACGCGCTTGCAGCATCCTGTCTCTCCCTTGTGTTAGGTAGGTGCAATCTCTAGCAATATTGGGAGGTATATCAAAGGCATGTTGAGGGACAAAAAGACCTTTGGAAACTACCGTGTTCCATTCCATAAGGTCCCATTTTAGTACCACTGAGGAAAAGCAGGTATTTAGGACTATTCTGTTCCCTCTCCTTATCCCTTAAGGGATCCTCCTAACAAGAGACTTAGTAGAAGGTAGTCTATCTGCCAGGTTTTTTTTCTGGATTTTCAGAGTAAGTGCTAACACAAAAGTGAAATACTTCTCATAGTACCTTCAGTATTAGTTACTGGTCAAAGCCTACTTCTGTGTAGGATCTCAGTATTATCTCAAGCTCATGGACCCTGTTTCATAGTGCTCCTGCCATTGTTTCTTTATGAAGCTGATTTCTGTTCAGTTTGGCCAGAAGATGGTACTCCAGTGTTTATGGCTGCCAACTCCCAAAGAAGTTTGCCAAAGAGCAGGATAGTCAAACACATCCTCAGCCTTGCTCACTATGCAGGTAAGAGAATGGATGCCCTAGCTCTATTTGTCTCTTTTTAGACTAAGCTGATTACTGGCTATTTCTAAACTAAGGTGGACACTTTATAGCTGGCTGGTATATCTCTTCCACTGAATATCAAGCCTTGCTGTGCTGGAACTTGAGCATTAGTCTAACTGCTTCAGGAGCAATGCTGTTAAAAACTTTTAAGGCGTTGACATGGAGCGTGACCAATTACCTGACTTGCCGAATAGTGTTTGTTGCACTTATATGCTTCCCATCTGATTTTATAGTTAAGAGCAGCAATTCAGTGACTGATGCAGCTCTAGGGAATGAGGGAGATTGTTGCCAGTCGTCTGCAGTTAATCTGCACTGTTTCTTACGGCTACCTCACTGCCTGTGATTTCCATGACATACAGATCCCTCTATTTGGCTGAACTGGCTTTGAGTTTCAGAAGAACAGATTAAAGCCTGTCAATGTTGTATAACCTCATGCTTTTATACTGGTTTGATGTGAAATTTGAAAAACAATACAGTAAAAAAAAAAAATAAAATCTACTTTTTATGACCAGCTAATGAGGGATCCACAGGGAAGCTAGTATCTCAAAGTCCAGTTAGCAGAGTTACTGAATAACTGCTCCAAAGTTGAGTACTTGGATATCTTGTCCAGTCTATGAATTTCAGTGCATGCTCCCAAGAGATGCACCTAATGGCAGGATAAATACACTGACAGACTAAATGTTGATAAATAATAACCCTTCCATAAAACTGAACAAACTATACTTCGCTACAAGTATTTCCCTGAAGACTATTCTTGTATTTGAGAATTTAAGATCGGAAAAACTGCTTCACTTTTTTCTGGACACAGCAGAGCTTAATTCTTCTTTTCCAAGTTTGATTTTGTGAGGTGTTTCCAAGAGTTGTCAAAGGTAGCTCTTGCACAACTAAAAATGTCTTGGATCCCCTCTGATTTATAGAGATTTCCACTCTGCCCATGTAGTTAGAGATCTTTACACAGACAGGATTGTTATGAGGAAGGGGTTTTTTTAAGTCAAAACTGCATTCAGGATTGTATGTATATTGCTGTTAAATCTGGGCAAAAAAAACAGTCCTTGGTGCCTGCTTAGTACAGGGGATGCTTACTGTGCACCTTTGCTCCTACACTATTACACAAAACAAAAAGTCTTTGAGTAATTCGTTTGTTCATTTTGCATTGTCACTGCATCTCTTGTTTTTTCATTTTCTCCAGTATTACAAAGTCTTAGCTCAACAGAACCACCTGAGATGCTGCTAGTATCAGCAGAGGTCATACTGCTTACAGAGGAAAAAAAAGTATGTTTGAAAGATGGGAGGTACTGAAATTATTTGCAAAAGGAACAGTTTGGGTTGATTTGTGACTGGGTAGATAGATAGATAGATAGATAGATAGATAGATAGATAGATAGATAGATAGATAGATAGATGAGCCACTTCAGTTACCTGTGTAAGTCCTCCCTGGTGTGATGTTCTCGTTACCAAATAGCAAAGTTAATGTGTTGAATGGTGGCAACAGATGAAGCACTTTCTGTCCTGCAGGTCTTGAAAAGGTCAGAAATTGATCAACAACTGATTTCTGTCCTAGCATCAACAGAGGTGCTCTGAGGAATGGGTCTAAGAGGGGAAGCAGATAGATCAGCAGCTGCTGAGAGGTAGGAGATTAGAGGGGAGAAATGTACAGATACAAAAATGTTTTTTCCTATGTAAGTCAATATACATAGGAAACTGAAGACCTTGCAAATCATAATCAGTCTTACTTCTGCTTAAATATAAATCCTCCAGTGCATTTCCAGGCAAATTTCAGAGTATTACAGTGGGTAATTGAATTATTTATTTAAAAACAAAACAAAACCTCCAACCAGAAGCACACAAACAAAAAACCAAGCTGCAAATAAAGACTAGTACTTTTTAAATTTAGAAGTTGGTTTTGAATGCCTTTGCAATGAATATACTTCAGTGTAATTAAAAGTCATCGTAAAGCATTAGTTACTAGTTATCCTTACTCTAGTGACGACTCCTTTATGTAACAGGTTTTCTGTAATGCAGGCATGGAAAACTGGTTAAAGATGATAAGTAATACATCTGTAATGGTACTACTGTAAGTTTAGGTATGTACATTCCCTGTGGAAAATTTTACTTTTTCGTACCTTTGCTAACTTGTACTGAAGTAGTATTCATTTTCACAGTCCTGAGGTTATTGGAATATCTGGAGTAAACATTTGGTGATTTTTTTAATTCAAACCATCGGAGTGGGGTTTTTCTAGGCTACTGCATCTAGTATGAAAAATACATTAGTTTAACTATAGGTGAAAATTGCACCAGTCAGTTTAAAAAACAAAAACAACAAACAAACAAAACAATCAAACAAAAAAAAAGAAACCAAAGACCAAACCAGCAACTTGAAAACTAGTTATCTTACTGCTGATCTGTTAACACAGGCCATTCAGTGACACAGGTATGGCTGTCAAACTCTTTGTTCTTCCTAACCCTGAGCTTTTGCTATGTATGCAGTCATTTTTATTGGATTTTAATCCTATTAATTTTTACAAAACCTCATACTTGTTCCTGCTCCCTTCACCATGTTTTGAGAGAAAGTAGCCTAGTTTGGAGTAGAGGAAAGCTACGTGGCCATTTTTTTTGTTATGGGATTTTCTCCATCAGGAAGAAGGTAGTAGCCTGTTGATTGTGGAGATTGTGCCCTAATATCTTGCGTTGAGTCTGTGGATTTTGTTATATAGTTAACTTAGAAATTTTAGTACCAAGGGAAACCTTTGGAAGGTGCTATGTTGTAGATAGAAAAATATTCCCTTACAAGTGTTTGTCTTGTCATCAGGATGAATTCTTTTGACAGTTCATCATGAAGTGAAGGATTTGCATAAAAGTGTCTTCATGGAAGCTCTGTAGATATAACTGGCAAACTGGGGGAATTACACTGTGTTCTGGGAAGACGGTGTGTAGGATCCAGGGGTTTTGATAGTTCTGTTGTAACGGTATTTATTGGAGTGGTAGGAGAAACTACTGCCGCTCAGGCACAGTCTTAGATCCATCTGGTGGTGTACATAAGATTGCTTAAGTTTGTAAGATTCTGCATATGGTGTACATAAGATTGCTTAAGTTTTGGTTTTGATGTATTCAGTGAGATTGAAGGGTTGTTTGAAGGCTCCTTTGGGAAGACTTTTCATAGCAAGATTTTGTCCTAATACAGGTTGTAAATGTTCAATTACTTCCCTTCAGATTTGAGGGTAGTCTAACATGTGGCCATGAGGGCTGTACAATCCATACACGTTTGTTTTTCTGTAGTAGTAATGTCTTGTGGAGTGTTTCAAGTGCCTTTTTCTTTAAAGTGTTGTCTGTGTAGGTCAGACCTATTAAACTTGAGCATTGTGCTTTTTCTTGGAAAAGCTGGTGTGCTTTGTATTCCAGGAAAGAAATGTGGGTTACTACACTATTTCTAGTGACCTGTATGTGCAGAGAACATCTGTGCCATATAGTGTAGGGTGAACTCCAGCCTAATGGCAGCAGCATGGCAGAACTTGTGCTAATGAGATATAACAGTGCAATAGATGTTACAGCTCTTTTGAGGTGGATAGCTTAAGAAGAGATTTTATGCTACCACTGTAAATGAACTTTGGAGATGGAAGGAGTTCTTACAGTGCTGGCATTTTTGTTCTTCTCATGCTTTAAGCTAAAGCTGAATTCATGTTTTATACTGACCATATCCTTCCTTTTTGGCTATAGTTGTCTTAATGTGGAATTAGCTGAGTTGCTATTCTTATGGCAGATGTTCAGCTGGAGGTGATAATCCATCTGGTTCTGTAAGGTATTTTGTATCTGTGTGATATTTTATCATTAGTAAAGGCAGTTAGTAATGCTAGCTGAAACTAGGTGACAACTAAGTTATTTGTAAGGCTTCCTGGTTGAAACATACAAAGAGGCCATATCCTTGATCATCTCTTCTACTACAAAGGCAAAGAGCATTTCTCTACCCTCTTGTGTTGCTGTTTAAAATCCCAAAGAACAATTAGCTTTGATACTGGTTTCCACTGTAGAAAAACAGTCTGCACAAAACAGATGGAAAATATAGTTCACACTCTTTGCTGCTATGTTGTAAAGCTACTGAACTGTCTCCATGGAAGTAGATATAAACATCCTTTACATAATATGTTTTGTTAAAGCATGCACATTCCTTAGCTTGTAAAGAAATGTGGTGTTTGTTGGTGTTCCTGATGTTTTTTGTCTCTGTGGCTTTAATCTGCCATAAAGGCCTGCCTGCCTATTTGTGTTGTAGAAAGGTTTGAGTCTGTTTCCTTCTGTCTCTTCTTCACTGATGCTTTGTCTTATTCTTGAGATTTTAAGAGCAAAGATGTGCTTTTTTAAGTTCCAATGTCCAAGGTATTATAATAAAAAGAAAATAGAAGTTTTAAAATGCTTGCTTTTCTCTAAAATTCCATTAACTTGGCAAGTTAAGTGTTATTGAAACTGTATGAAGTTTTTTACATGTTCTTGGCTTACTCATGGTGGAGGCACCATAACTAGCTCAGAACAATAGTTTGACCAGCACACATTTCTTTTCCCTTTCTTCTCAGCAAGGCACAAGAACAGCTGTCAAACAGGATATGTACAACTGTCTTTGCAGTGATTATGAATGTTATCATCATGACTGCACATTTGTGATAATATGCAATTTGTATGAGCTAATGTGTAAGTAGTGTTAATACCAATCCTACAAATCCTCCCAGTAATTAATATGCAGAGTTAGATAACACATGTACCCAGGCAACACAAACTTAATTTCTTTGTTCTGGAGGGGTAGCCCTAATCTCGTTCTTTAAAATTGATTCATCTGAACCAATGCTTTTTACATTTAACTTCGAAATAAAGATGACTGTAAATCATAATTGTTAGGATGCAATGAATTTCAGCAATGTGACAGCACTGTAACCAGATAAATAGAATCATAGAGTCGTTTTGGTTGAAAGAGACCTTTAAGATCAAGTCCAACCATTAATCTAGCACTGCCAAGTTACCACTAAACCATGTCCCTCAGCACTACATCTACACGTCTTTTAAACACCTCCAGGGGTGATGACTCAACCAGCCTGTTCCAGTGCTTGACAACCCTTCCTGTGAAGAAATTTTTCCTAATATCCATCCTAAACCTCCCCTGGCACAACTTGAGGCTGTTTCCTCTTGTCCTATCTCCTGTTACGTGGGAGAAGAAAACGACCCCCACCTCACTACAACCTCCTTTCAGGCAGTTGTAGAGAGCAATAAGGTCTCCCCTCACCCTCCTTTTCTTCAGACTAAACAACCCCAGTTCCCTCAGCTGCTCCTTGTAAGACTTGTGCTCTGGACCCCTCACCAGATTTGTTGCCCTTCTCTGGACATGCTCCAGAACATCAATGTCCCTCCTGTAGTGAGGGGCCCAAAACTGAACACAGTACTCAAGGCGTGGCATCACCAGTGCTGAGTACAGGGGGACAATCACTTCCCCAGTCCTGCTTGCCACACCATTCCTGATACAGGCTAGGATGCTATTGGCCTTCTTGGCCACCTAGGCACACTGCTGGCTCATATTCAGCCAGCAGTTGACCAACACCCCAGGTCCTTTTCCGCCAGGCAGCTTTCCAGCCACTCTTCCCCAAGCCTCTAGCACTGCATGGGGTTGTTGTGACCCAAGTGCAGGACCCAGCACTTGGCCTTGTTGAACATCATACCACTGGCCTTGGACCATCGATCCAGCCTGTCCAGATCCCTCTGTAGAGCCTTCCAATCCTCAAGCAGATCAACAGTCCTGCACAACTTGATGTCATGTGCAAACTTAGTGAGGGTGCACTCGATCCCCTCATCCCGATTGTTGATAAAGATATTAAAGAGAACTGGCCCCAATAGCGAGCACTGGGGAACACCACTTGTGACCGGTGAACAAAGTATAAACAAACATGAACAGGTAAAAATAAAACCTAAATAGTCATAAAAAAGTATTGCTCTTGTGAATTATGTTTCAGAAATTGCTTTCTGGATTGCCTTGGGGCAGAGGGGAAATTACTTGTTGCAGGCAATACTGCTGTTCCTTGGCAGATCCTCCAGCTAGTGTCAGAGTCAAGTCGAGCTGGTAGCGTGCTTTTGTTCTCACTTTCTCTCACAGGAGTTACTTGGTCCTGTCTGTATAGCTATTCTATTTAGCTGTGATACTCTAGAGAGAACTTAAGTTGCTTTCAGTAGAAGTTCAACCACTGTAGATGTTCTGTGTGGGAAAAATACTGTGGTGGCTTGTGGGTTTGGAGTTAGGGTGACCTTCTGGATCTGTTCATGAGCTTATTCTCTCACTGCAGCATTATTGTACAGGGCTTGGAAAATCAGACGAGATAAGTGTAATGCGACTGTGAAATGCAGTTGTTGTTCCTATGCAGTCCTTTGTATATGAAATAATTTTGTGTTCAGTCAGTTCACTGATTTTTAGATACGTAGACACATGCTCTCATTTTCTTGCTATTTTTTCATGGTGAAATAGAGTTCATGGATAACTCTTTATCAGCTTTACCAGACCAGGCATTATCTTGAATTCTACTTTAAGTGGAAAGGGCTTCTGTGTTTCTGACAGCCATTCACAGGAGGCTATGTTTTGGTTTGGGTTTGTTTGTTGTTGGGTTTTTTCTTTGCCTTGGAGAAGATCCATTCTTCACCAAAGACATCAAATCCTCCTACTTCTGTTTAGGTGTATTTCCTATGAAGAGTCACCCTGAACACAAATGGAGAGCATAGGATCTTTTGTTCTCCATTGTGTGAACTTTAGAGACAGTTGCTATTTCTGCAGCATCTGACTTGGATCTGGTATACCATTGTAGTTAATACTGGAAAAAAAATTTTTAAAGTGTATTACCAGCTAAATGTAATTCTAGTAGTCGTTAAAGAATCTGATGGTACCAGCAACCAACAGTCTTTTTTAAGACTTTCCTGAGTCTTAAAAAAGCAGGTTTCTGTAATACACAGTGCATTTTGAGTATGCAGAGAAATGGCAAGAGACTGTATTACGCTTTCCCATCTCTTGAAACTGAGTTCTTGGAATAAATTACACGTTGTTGGCATTATGTTTGAGGATATGGTTCTCTTTTACATGGTTAAGTCAAATAGATTATTTATGCAATATGGATCTACTGTTTGGTAATTTCTGTATCTTTAAAATCAGGGGGCTGCTGGCAATAAACAATGTGAGCAATCCATTTTAGTTTGTATGCTGTCTTATATAAGATAAAAGTCTGTGTAAAAGTGAATGGGAATTGTGGTTGGCTTTCTAAATAGAAAAGCTATGTAGGTTTTGGGGTTGGGTTTTTTTCCTCAATACTAACTAGTAATTCAGACTTCTGCAAAGCAATGCTTGCCTCGTGAAGGCTTTTGTACGTTAGGCTTAAATAAAACACTGATATGCAAAGTCTGTTTCACAGTAGTCCTTGAACATTGTCTATGACTACAAGGTTTTGGCAGCCCGAGTGTTCCCAGGTTTTGAGAACAGTCAGTCCGGCAGAACTTTTTGCAGAGGCAGGCCTAAGGGGATGTACGTCCTGCTGAATAATCCTTCCCTCTTCTCTATGTACTGCTTGTGCAGACTTTAAAGATGGCTTGAGGTCAGCAAATCATCTCCCCTAATTATCACACAGGGAGTCTGAGATGCTAATAGCTCCGTATCCCTGTTGTGTGTCACTTTCTTACTTACACAGAGAGAAGGGGCAGGTTTTAAAACGAGAGGGGGGAAAAAAAGCACTACAGCTTAAGTGTTAAACCGTGTGAAGGTTACTGCTACAAAGCCAGTGGTTCTTAAGATCTCTTTTAAAGGCTGACAAATGTAAACACGTGCATTTTGCTGAATTGCTCACAGCCAGATCAGGCTGTTGGCATCCCTTTAGCTGTGAACTCCTGAGGACTGTATGGTGCCTATAGAACAAAGGAATGTTCCGATGAAAAAGCTCTAGGTTCAGAAGGCCGTAATCTCTTCAGCAACCTGAGAGTGAATGTGTGGGACAGGGTACTGTTATGGACCGTGCATCAACTGATGGACCACACATAAGGGCACAAAAATGCACACACTTCAGTGGCAAATATGTGGCGTGTCTCAAATGCCAGACTTGGATAGGAATTATCCTGGTATTAAGACAGCTGAAATGTTTCCATATTAAATTACAAATAATCCTGTCTTTCAGATGTACCAAAGAGTTACATGTTATTCCTATTGTGGAGCAATATTTTAAACAAGAGATTTGAAAGAATACGTTGCCTATTTCCAAGGATGAGCTATTGGCTATATTTTTATCACAATGCTGAAAATACTTGGTATTTTTTAAAATGCTAGTCGGCATACACATGATGTTGCCTACCAGTGGAGCCTTTAAAAATCTGTATTCCCCAGAACTGTACTGAAGTTCACTTTACAAAGTTCAGCAAAATTGACTGTTGGTGCCTTTTTGTAGTTTGGTTTGGGTTTTTTCCCCCTTGTTCCATTTAGTTACATGTCAATGCAGATACCAATCCATCTGTGTGGCAGGAGGGACTAAGTTGTTTCAATTAATAAAATAGGTTAATTCAGTTGCTGGCTTTAGAAAATTCAGATTAATTGGGAAATCTAAAATGTAAACTAGAAAGGTCATAGTAAAACCTACAGCAAAACTGTTCAGACATGTTTGTCTTTAGAGTCGTATTACATGATTTGATATGGTGTTAATTAGAAACTGATAACACTTCTTCAGTCACTGGAAAAGGAGGTTGATCAAGAGGAAGGTTCTGAACATGCTACAGTGTGGTTCTGCCGTGGTTAAGTGCTGACACAATTAGCAGCTGATCATCTGTGCTGTGGTGTAGTTTATGTTCTTTGGCTTAGTTTTTCCAAGTACCATGCATCAGTTAATATTGGTAGTTCTGAATATATTTTCTTCATGTAAAGACAAATGACTTAGTTACCTTTAGCTTGATTGATTGGACTGACTGATTTCTGACAATGCAATATGTACTCAATTTTCACTGCTTTCTCATTAAAGTAGCTTTAGTAGCAGTGGCAACACTAATGCTTTGTAGCTGGTGGAGATCTCAAAAAAGATGATTTTGTAGTGTACTCTGTGTGTAATATAGCAGAGTTAGCAAGAACAATATTGTACAAAACAAGAACAGCAGAAATGGTTCATTATCAAGATAAGACTAATCGGCATGTGTTGGAAAACAAACAAAGGCCTCTACCTTGTAAAGGACATTGAAATTTCTTTTGTGTGCACTTTTGTACACTCAGCATGAGTTGCCACATGCCTATGTCTGCAGGCTTTGGAAAAGCCTGCAAAATCTCCATTGAAGGCTACTGCATAGGTGCAAGAAATGCTCAAACTCTGAGAAGAGTTTTAAGTGTTAATAAAAATCTGTATCTCTGTCTCTGTGGAAGTTTGTTACTTGCGGTCTCCTTTGTGTTATGTCCCCACTGCATGTACTCATTAAGAAAGAACAGCAAAGAGAGATTTTCCAGTGATGTGTATGAAGTTCTGGTGGGGATGAACCGCAATATCCTAAGGTAAGAGCCACCCTTGCTTGTTCATACAGAGGAGAAAATTTATTCTTTTCTTGTAAATCTGTTTGTTCATGCACGTAACCGTGCTTCTTACAAGGACCGAGAGATCTTGTGCTTTATCTTTTACCCTTTTTTTTATTAGTTGTGGTCTTCTGCATGGTAAGCCATCAGCTACTGACTCCAGCTCCTGGAGGCAGTGAGCAGAAACCTATGTCAGTTGAGATTTGTGCAAAATCTTAACTGCTGTTCAATTGTTGTGGAGGTTTTTTTTTCTGTTCTGTAATGCTTTGCCTGAATATCTTTTTCTTCTAAGGCTATAAATCCCATGTAAAATGCAATAGAATCTGAGTAGTGTCCTTTAGGCAGCTTCTGCATGAAGAAAACAATGTGCTGATTTCATCTTAGAGGGTCAATCAAGAGTAAACTGGACTAAGCCATCTTTTAATAACATTTGTTAGCACCCTGAAACTAAAAATACATTAACATTTCCATTCTGTTCTGTTACATGTAATTCCTGGAAATGATCACACTTGGGCTTGCAGTTCACCTTTAATTTCCCAAGACTGATAGTTATTCTAGCTTTTCAAGACGAACAAAATGTTCTGCTGTTGTGAAAAGAGGATGTGTTTCTTAACCACTTCATTAAATATGTACTGTTGAAAGAAGGGGAAGCTGAAAGTCAAAATTTGACTTGGAAGCAGACACAGAAAATGCTTTGAGTGTTCAAATAATTACTGCTTTTTATTTGGCAGAGTTTGAAGCTGTAGGGGAAATTTAGTACGTAGTGAAATTCATCCAGTTTCTTGCATTGCTCAAAGTGAAGGTACCATTTGGTTTTACTGTAACTTGTTTAATTACATTGTAAGGTCCAGTTCTCTGAATTCCTCCAGTATAACTGGGATGTGTTCCCAGGTGTCAGAGGAATGTCAGCCTCGTGGTGTTTTGGTCTGGAAGAGACGACTTTCAGTTCTTCTTTAGCTTTGTTTACTAGCTAACCTTTAATTCTATGTGCTTCACAACCCTTACCTATTAGTCTTCTTCCCAGAATAAGTGTTGCTGCTCCTGGTTTTGAGATACGAAAATGCAGAGCCAGAAGCATACCAGAGCAGTGAAGATCTGCCATAGTTTACTTAAAAGACCTAGGATGTAGGTGGCATTTTAATACAGTACAGCTACTTTCCCTGTAAAACTTGTGATGAAAAACGTCCATGCAAAAAGCTTTTGAAGAAGATTCAAAATGCCTTTTTTTTTTTTTAATTATATATCATCAACGTCCTCTCTGAGAGACTTGTGCTATGTTTTTAACGAAGTCTCCTTCACTTCTGTGAGTCTAATGAATCCTGGAGCTGCACAGTGGGAGTCTGACAGACTGGAAGTTGCATTAAACAGTGTTGAGTTTTTATTGAAAACATTATCCTTGGTTCAAAGGGAAGGTAATTATTCTGCCCTGGAATGATAGCAGCCCCTCCTTTATTGACAGCACACCATCTGGTTGTGATAAATTACATGGCCCTGGCAAGGCTGCAGCTTTTTGGTAGCAATGGGTGACTTCAAGGCTTCAAGTCTAGATTGGTAGAAAATAAGAAATATCTATTGTTTATGGAAATGACATACTTCCCTGTCATTGGTCACAAAGCTTTTGCTTCTTTATATGTCTGTTGGAGGTACCTCTAAAGGAAAATTTCAGAAAGGAAGATGGTGCATGGGATTTTTCAGGAGCTAATTCTTGCTGCAAGTTCAATTCCACTAATTTTTTGAGGGGGTGTTTGAAAAAGTGGTGATAGAAATCGTGAGTATTTCAGGTGTCATTGGCACCATTTATTGTACTTTACCACCTAAGGACTGTTACTGTAGTTTTCACCTAGCAGTAAGAACAGTGCAGATTATTAAAGGGTTTTTCTCAAGGAGTGATTGTACTTAAACTTCAGGGAGGTAGGTTCCTTTTCTGAAAACTTGTCAAGTAGTCAGTTTGAATCTGTAAGCAAAAGTAGTTTGCTAGCTAATTGGTCCTCCTGGCAACTACTTCTTTTTCTTGCTGTCCCAGCCAAAGTATTATTAATTCTTGCAAGCTGCGTAATTATATGATACATTCAGTCTCAGTTCTGTGCTCTGACAAAACAAAAAAAAAGCATCTGAGCCAATGATGATTGTTAAACAGAAATGTCCGCAAGAGTCTTGGATAGGAGAGGCAGCTTTGGTTCTTGTAATATCAAAATTACAACTCCACTCTAAGACAGGTTTAAATGCTTGTGAGTAAAACATACTGAATGTGACTTACTGTAGCGTCTGATTTGTTGAGAATGTTGGCTGGTCTCCACTTCCAGATTTTCTTTTATTTCAGAACACAATTTTAAATTCTCTTGCCACACGTTACTTCTTTTGCTTTAGAAATTTCTTCAATTTATTGGTTTTATTTGCTTTAAAAAAATTATCACAGCAACACCACGATGAAGCTTATTCTTGCCAAGCTCTTTTGATACCTTTTGTGAGGCTAATTGCTGCAGCGGGAAGTGTCATCAACTAACTCTGCAAAGCATTTTAGTCTTTCTTACTTGGGCAGAGGTAGCAGTAATACCACTCATTAACGAGTTCTTACTTGCCTACCACTTCTATTTTTAGAGCAGGAGTCCTTGCAGTTATATTTGCACAGTGTGGCATGAATAACGTTTATCTTAGATTTAGATGTAAAGAGAAAACACTTTGAACCTGACTTTGCTATGCTTGTTATTTCTGTGCCTAGGCAGCTTGGACATTCATGTGGGGATTGGCTGCAGGTTAAAATAACTCTGAAGCCATATTGAGTTGTTACTAAAATTCCGTCAAGTATTTTATGTATAATGAGCAAAGTGCCCTGGCAAGTTTGACTCACTCTTTGGCTGCCAGAGTACATAAGAAGCGGATGTGTATTATTCTGGGGTTTGGCAGCTTGGGTCTTCACCTTTTGTGGGCAAAATACCTCAGCAGCTTCAAGCATTTTAGGCTAGATGCCTCATACCTACTATGTGCAGCGTGTTGGTGAGCAGAAGTTGCAAAGTGCTCATTATTATTAGTCTCTCAAATGGATAGCCTTGAAATTTCATCCTCTAGGCAGCTGAAAGTACAAGGTAGAACTGAATTAATGTGGGTAATTTTAGCTGTTTTCTGCATCTAGTAAGTGATAACTTTTTGATGATTTTAGGATTTATCAAAGAGGGAAGGAGTTTCTGAAAACTGAAACTGTGAGGGTGGTCAAACGTTGGAACAGGCTGCCCGTAGAGGTTGTAGAGTCTCCATCTGTGGAGACAGTCAAAACCCACCTCAACGCATTTCTGGGCAGCTGGCTCAAGGTGACCCTGCTTGAGCAGGCAGATTGGACTGGCTGATTTCAAGGCATCTCTTCCAACCTGAAGGGTGTTGTGAAAAGGGAAAGTGGTACCTCCCACAGCAGTAACACCTCATTTTCAGCATCTTGGGACATCTTATATTTTTACACAGAAAATAATAAACCTGTAGAGCTTCTTTTACATTCCACAAATACCCTTTCCAGTGCTGTTGGACCATAGGGAAAGGTGCAGAGTGGATGTTTCCAGAGTCATGCAAGATGCATCCTAGAATGACCTCATTTCATTGACACTTCTTAGTCATATCAATTCCTGCTGCTTCATAGCTGATTTATGTCTGTTTGCTTGTGCGCATTTCCAGCCTTGTGGTCAGGGAAGCTGATTTTTCCTTTGACGAGATTCTATCTGATGGTTTTTAACAAGCCAATACAACGTGGCACTAGCCATCCTACTAGACCTGGGCTGCGAATGATAATTCTGGCACCTCATTTCTTGAACAGACCATAGATATATTAGGTGCTCCCAGATCTGATTGTGGAGAACTTGGGAGCTGTTCATCAAAGCACTGGGAACCTGTGTCTGGAGTGGAATGACGCTCATGTCTAGAATGCCTCTGTTATGCTTATAAAGGATGTGCTAAGTGGTAAGCAGGCAAGATTCAAGGGGACATTCTTACCTTGCCACGTAGGCTATTTTGTGTTTTGTGCAATGTACAAGCGTTCCATGTCCCTAGTTCAGCAGTTCTGGAGTAGCTGTTTGGTTACTGTCTTTCAAATCTACCCATTGGCTAGATAGGTTTCTTGCATCTGCCTTGCCAGCTTATATCTTCGAGATGCCATTCTCTACATTCGGTCACCCTGTAGTACCATAGCAGTTCAATAAAGGTCTTCCCTAGTAAAAAAGCTGCTTCTCTAAGGCAAGTTTCAATGTTCACTCCTACTATACTTGCGTGCCTCACCAGGGCAACAGTTAGTTTCTCCTCCCTTCTGTAAGGATTACTTTTCTGGTGATCTTCCTACAGAGGAATGATCGACAGCTTTTAGTAGTAGTTTCTTTCTTCCTGATGATATTTGACTTTCACCCGAGTCAGGATATTACCTTCTTGCATTTTTGGTTTAAGCTTTGTACTTCAGGGCTGAAACTTTACTTCCCACTGTGGAGAGCAATCGAGTCTTGTCCAAGACTTGAGTTTGTCAGTGGCTGCAATCCCTCCACAGACTATTGGGATTGGTTACAGAAGATTCTTCTCTAGTAGTGGAAGCACACTCTGCTAAAATATTCTAACATAGCCTGAGCTAACTTAAAAATGTGTTTCAGACATCTGCTCATCAGTCATCTCATGTTTCAGTCAAAGCTTCATCAAAATCTCTGCCACTGATACAGTATCTGGTTGTGATGCTACATTTGATAAAGCGGCCCTTCATTCAGGTTATTTTTAACAACTTGGACCCACTGTTGGCTAATTGTAATGACAGGGAGTGCTTGGAATCTTCTAGCCTGTGGATTTGTAGATGTACCCTTCTTAAGGAATGTAAATACTTGATGTGTTATTCTCATGCATAGTAACCTCCCTCTGAGTCCTTAGTAGGTTACTGAATTCTGTAGTTGAGAGGCTGTAAAGGACACAGGTAAGGCTGAACATTAGCCTTGTTTCACTCACCCTGGGGAAGATGCAGGTTGCTATACAATTGTGCCAGCTACAAAGGCAGAAAGTATAACAGTTCATTATTGATGATGTATGTGCACCCAGAAGTTTAAACGTACATGCAGACAAAGTAATTAAAGAATTTAGTTATTAAGAAGTCATTTTCCTTCTTGTAAGCTTAACAAGCTTCACCATGCAGAACCTTTTCAGCCACGCTTGCCCTGGACTGAACTCTGGCATATTAGATACTTCCCTCTGCCACCTCCATGGATAGAAGCTGTAGGGTGGTTTGGATGTGCTTCTAACCACTGAGCTACCTAGTTCAACTATATACAGAGATGAGTAAGTGGCGGTGGTAGACAGCCCTTAGGTTCTGAATTGCCTGACTGGTATGTACGTGAATCCTGATCTGCCACGCGGTAGCTCAGTAAAGACTTATAGCTGGAGGTGTATGCCAGTGTGTTACCTTTCTACTCCCAGAGCTCTGCTGTTAGCTGGTGCTGCTTTGTGTTGGCTATTTGTCTGTACAGAAATGGCACTGGCTCTAGGCAAAAGGATAACATTTGCAATCTCACTTTAATGACTAAGGATTAATAATTCCTAAATTTCAGCATTTATAAACATCTCTAATGGAATTTACTCATTTTATGTATTTGCAACTATTACTAAATGTTTGGTTTATGCTAGTTTTAGGAGCCAATATTGGCCAGATTTGAGGCAGGATGGTCTGTTGACCTGTCTTTATTTCTGTGGCGTCAGTAGCATTGTACTGGTTTAGTCTCTGTCTCTTTAAAGCTTGAGTTTTCAGGATCTTATAAAAGAGATTTTGCTGTAGAAAAGCTCTCTCCTGTAGCTTGATAAACATTGGTTCAGTTTAAATTAATTGGTTTTAATGCTGCTTTTGCTAACTCCTTAAAATGTTTATTCATGCTGGTCTCCTTTACGGGTGTATCTTATTTCAAAGTCTCTCTGCTCACATAATGAAGCCTGCTATTTGAGACAAAAGATGACTGATCAAATAATTATAATGCTGTCAAGGCTGTGCACGAGTGAGTGGCCATTTTAGCTGATTTTACTACCATGACATTTTGTAACATCTTTGTGTCACCGTATTGCAGAAAACCTTTGACATGAGCTAAGACTGTTGTGCTCACTGCTGTACAGAGATTGTGTCTGCTCTAGAGAGTTTACAGTTTAAATGATACACAGATCAGGGTGGTATGAAGGAATCAGACTTATCCTGTTAATACGCGTACTGTTTTATTGGCTACAACATGGTTGGTCAATACCACCACTGTGGTGTTTGCAGTGCATGTGCAGTCTGATCAGTCGAGTTCTTTTGTGGTCACCAACATAGAGTTTCTATTGATAGAATAATGAACTGTGGACTGTGTGTTATTTTGAACAATTAGTAAGATCTTCTGGGAAAGTGCCTCCATTGCAGCCTTTCAGTACTTAAAGGGGGCTTACAAGAAAGATGAGGACAAACTTTTTGGTAGGGCCTGTCACAATAGGAGAAGGGGTAATGGTTTTAAACTAAAAGAGGGTGGATTCTGACTAGATACAAGGAAGAAATTTTTTACGATGAGGGTGGTGAAATACTGGAACAGGTTGAGCAGAGAGGTGGTAGATGCCCCATCCCTGGCAACATTCGAGGTCGGGTTGGACAAGGCTCTGAGCAACCTGATCTAGTTGAAGATGTCCTTGCTCATTGCAGGGTTGTTGGACTAGATGACCTTTAAAGGTCCGTTCCAACCCAAACTATTCTATGATTACACACTCGACCAAAGTTCTTTTAAAACCTCTTTAAGTCAGTGTGTATTTTAAATGGTAGTTCTTTAACAGATCGTATCTTTCCAGTCACATCAAGAGACATGATCTCTTCATGGTGAGAGCGGCATCTCTTTTTGATGAAGTTCATGGAGTGAGCAGGCTGCCTTGGAGTTCTCTAAATGCAGCTGGTAGTTGCAAACAAAATCAGAAAGTGCAAATACAAAAATACTTCTCTGGGCTTTGGAATATGCCAAAGGCTTCAATCTCACCAGTATATATAAACTCAATAAGTACACAATACATACACCCAGCTGTTTTTTGGCATGCCTTTAGACTCCACTGGAACTGTTTAGCTTGATAGCAAATGCAATGACAGATACTTAGCATAAATTTTGTTTCTCTGAGACCTTTTAATGCCAAGAATATCAGCCATAATTTTTCTTTTCTCCTTTTTCCATTTCTGAATCTCCGTGGCTTTAGCATTGCCAGTTTTTTTAAATAAAATTTAACTGTTTTCCGCTCTCTTTTAACGCACTGAGCACTTCTACCATCACCTCTGCAGTGGCTTCATACGCAGTACCCGTGTAATCCAGGCAAATCCCCTGCATACAGACTTGTTAAAAAGCCATGGGCATGGGGTTAACCCAGAATGGTCATGAGCCAAGCCGTTCACTGCTTCTCCTAAAATAAATCGTTGCTAATGCTGCTGCCATATGGCCAACGAACACGAGCTCGCAGCGGTCTCTTGATTTCCTCGTTCATGCTTTCAAGTGTGCTGGCTCTTAAACGGGGCTTCTCCTCCCACATTATTTGTAGTTTATCTCCTGAGCGGTGAACTTGGGAAGCATGCAAGCGTGTCAGAAGAATAAATAACTTGACTCAGCTCTCCAGTTAGCGGTTCCTTAGCGTCTCCTGGATGAATTAAGCATGACTCTAGCCTGGTGCGGTATAGGTTTTTTTGGGGGAGCGCATCCTGAGAGCAGGTTGCTGCTGCGCAGAGGGAGTCCGCAGCTGCCTTCGGGTACCGCCGAGGATGGCAGCGGTCTCCCTCTGTGCAGCAGTGGCCCCTAGTGGAAGATGCTCGGTCCTTCTGGTGACCCCAGACTAGCCATAAAGCCTGAAGACTCTTCCCATAATGACTCTTCTTATTTCCAAGCTTCTTTTAAACCTGGATCCCCCCAGCAGTGCTGTGGAAATATGCAGTGAGTCGCATCTCTCTTCTGACTGCTTTGCTAAATACTAGAATTTGAGCTATTAAACAGTAATAGAATAGCACTGAGTTAACTAATTATTCTAATTACTTTTTTAAGTTTCTCATTGTTTTGGCAGGTTCTGTTGGCATTTCCCTGTGTGAGGTGGTGCTTTATAATGTAAAACTGGGGGAATATACTATTCTGACCCATGCATTTTAATATGTCTCTGTGCAATCTCAAGTTACGTTGTATAATTGTATATAATACTTTTCTGAAGACCTGTAATGAAAATCTGCAGACAGCATCTGAAGGGAAGGATGTAAAATTCTTACTGCAAATATTGGCAGCAATGCAATGCTCACACGTGCAAACTTAGAGGAAGCAGATTGGTACGTGTGGAGCCACTTTGTCCCTGGAACTTCAACAATGAGATAGGAAAAGTATTCTGAAAGATAAGAAATCTGTATGTAATGTATAATAAAGTTTTCCTTATTAGCTTTTATAGTATGATCTCTCAGAAGAAACCAGTGAAAACCTTCCTTCAAACCTTCCTCTTGGTTTTGAGCTGTTGTAAATCACTTTTCTTTCAGCCTCAAAAAAAAAAAAAAGGTTGCTGTAGGAGGTGACATTTCCATTATTGTGTAGGTGAGTGCTGCCTTTGGCAGGATTGTGCATGTGAATCGGTCTTGATCCCCCTTTATGCCTTGTTGTGTGCATTCATGTTGCGAGTCGTCTTTCTAACAGATGATGTTACAAGCCTCTTAAAATCAGCTCTGGCAGATATTACCATCCCAGGTCCTTAAACGTCTGTTACAGCATTTTTAACAACATCGTGCTCTCCCTATCTCTCTCAGTGCAACTTTTCCTTAAAAGGTAAAAGTGTTGGCATTTAATCAATGTTGAACTGGAATTTTGTTCAGTGTGCCAGTGTTTTTTAGTTTAAGATTTCACTCTGCTTTCTCTAGTTTTCAGTTTAGTTATTATAGCCCTTAGGTAGGTACTACTTTGTTTTGAATCTGACTTTTGCTTCTAGTCAGATATTCTTAAGTTGTGCTTGTCCTTTCTGCTACTTGGTAAATCTAAAAACATTTTGCCTTTTTTTTTTTCATTGTGCAAATGTTGTTAGAAGTCATGCTTGACTTGTGCTTTTCAGGGGAAGCCTTAAAGAGGGAGTTTTCTGTTTCTTGTATGAAAAACATGTTCATGGCAGTAAAAAAGTAGTGCTTTTATGCCTTCTCAAAAAAAGGAATCGGCTATTGTGTTTTTTTTAATGATGAAGTATTTGCAAGTGTAGTATCCAGAAAACAACCTGACTTATGTTACCATTGTAAAAGATCTTCCTAAGCCCTCAGGAGGCAACTTAACTTCTGAAAACTTAGTGGAGAATCTGTTAAATCAGCAGCAGAATATTGAATTCCTGGTTGAGATTTGAAAAATGCTTGTTTCCAAAACAGAGTATGCTGAATTATGTCTTCCACTGAAACAGCCAACCAAAAGACAGAAATGTAGAAATAATAAACAGAATGGAAGTCTAAGCCTTTGCAAAAACAAGGGGGTTTTAATGTGGAAAAATTTACAAGCCTTGAATGTATTATAGCATCACTCTGACTTGAAGAAACAAACTTCTAGAGAATGATATATGTAACCAAGTTTTTCATCACCAGTTTACTTTGATTTAAACACTTCCAAATGTCTGAAAATATGGCCATTTTGAAGTAGAAATTATCACTGACTTGCTTCTGTTTGGCCCATTGATAGCAAGGTATACGGAGAAAAAACTCTATCCCTGCTAATGAAATAGTGCTTTATCTTCAGTCATCGATGCTGGTGCTCTCAGAAGAGCAACCATGAAATGTTGCAGCATGGTCCATATCCTTTCCATGTAGGATATATTTAGCCACCTTATCTTCTGTTTGGGGAGCAGGACATGATGGCATCACTTTGTTCTCTGTGCCTTTGTAATGGATTGTGATTTCTTTCTCTCTCTTTTTTCTTTTCTGTTTTCAGTGATGGTTGCCTTTTAATTACATGCATGTGTGATAAAAATCTTAGTAAGCTTGTGTGGTCAAGGTTTTCCAGAAAATTGGGTTATAGGTTGATCGTGTCATTTGGGAATGATGGTGGATACTACAGAACATACCCTTCCCACAAGCTCTTTTTATTCCACACAAGAATATGGAGGCTCATTTATTACTTAAGTAACTAGCAACAGTCAGTAAACATTATTGCTCAGGTTATAAAATGCCTTTCAGCATTGTTTCCTGAAAAAGTAGATTGAGATCTTCTGCTTTGATGTCCCTTCACACATACATATGCATGTATATATGTTACAGCATAAGCCATTACTGAGAGACTGCGTAATTGGGGCAATAAATGTGTATCAGAAGTGGAGTGATTCTGCATATACTGAATAACAAGCTATTCATATCAGAGTTTTAGTCTAAAATTTCCATTTAATCATTAAAACCAAAGATGTAAGCCTTCAACTGGTATGTAATACATGTTGGCAACAACAAAAAAAAAAGGTTAAATTAAGACTGCGAGATTAAAACTAATGTGTCGAACAGCTACAAGATTAGTTAATGAAAGAATATATAGTAACTTCATCATAGCTATCTAATGTGAACTGGTATTTGTTGACTGACAAGAGCTGCGGCTTGTGCAAACAGTTAACAGTTTCACTGCTCAGGAGCCATTTTTAAAGATGTGTCCTACGTTGTTTTGAAGTCTTTATAAGAATTAATTTAAAATGTAAACATACAGCTTCCTTTGTATTGCGTCAAGTATCTTTGTTTTAGATCCAGGTGCCAGTGATCCCTAGTGTGACAAGCAGATAAAATCCTGCTTGTATTTTTTTTGCCCATCTGAAGTTGGTTTGCCCCTCTGGAGTTCAGTGTCAGTCGGTAGTCTGTTTTTGTGTACAATGCAACATGCCTTTTCTTTCTCAAGAAGCCTTGCTGATGAAGTGTTGCATTGTTTAGAAGGACAGATTTGTGATCGCTCGCCAATTACTGCCTGGAGATCACAAGCGGGGGTGAAAAACAAATACATCCTGGTTGAACTAAATTTTCTTTTGAGTCCAATACCATCTATGATAGCTTATTCATCAGCCTTAATAGATGACAGGAACATTACAAATACTAGATCTTTGTGGCAGAGTAACTTCCACAAATTCTTTGCTCTTTGTAGAGATTTTTTTTTTTTAACATGGAATAGAGAAGTTACACAGATCTGCTCTAAGAAGTGTCTTTTTTTTTTTTTTCCAAAGACTAAGTTCATCCTGGCCTTGCAAAAAATTTTAATTGCTGAGCAATTGTGTGTTTATTAAACTGCCTTTTGCAAATAGGAGTTGTCTGAGAATCCTTGCAGTATTTGGACTGTTAGTTTAAGCATGAACTTTTATGATGTAAAGAGCAGCGAGGCTAAACACAGGTGAGTTTCTCTGTTTATGTGCCTCACTGATAAACCCATTGCAAGAGGAGTTTGGGTTTGGTGTGGTGGAATGTGCACCCCCTTTCTTATCCTGCAGATAACTGTGGTAAGTATCAACTTAATTTCTGCTTTGAGAAGAAATTTGCTTAAATATCTTCTAGGTAATGTTTTCACTATAACCTCTGTCTTTCCGAGCAATATGACCTCTAAAGCAGAGGCCTTCACGAGTGATGAAGTACCATTCTTCTAGTCTGTGGGAATCTGTCCTGGCAGAGATACTCATTGCTTTCCACTAGGGTTGTGGGGAATTTGCACTTCATGTATCTTTAGATTCATAATGGAGTGCTTTCTTTTGGATGTTTGGAACATTTTATTTTTTTTTTCAGGGAGATGCTAGCTGCATTTTTTTTAAAGAATATTGTTTGCCTTATGTATTTCTAAGACTTGATGTGCCATATAGTAAAATGTCAGAAAAGAGAAATACTCCCACTTGGCACAAATCTAGAAACACCATCTTTTGAAGCGTGTTTAGAAGTGGGCAAAAGTTTGCTTGTTCATATTGGAAGGTATGTGCCGAGTATTGGAGGGGTGGTAAGAACACTACAGTCAATCAGCCATTACTGTATTGGTTCAGCTGGTGGTACTGAACTCTTCTGCTGCAGAAACTCTACAGCCTGACTTGTCTGTTCTGTTAAGTCTAGAGTTAAGTTGCTCCTGCTGTGTAAATGCAAAAGCGTATATCTGGCATTCTTGGCCATGTAGAGGAGATAAACAATCGTGATGTTATGGGCAATGCCTTAGAGCAGAGGTTTGAGAGGAGCTCTGAGTGACTTTGTCAGCAAAGCTGCTGCTGATCTGGGAGCTCACGCTGGGTTATTAGCACCTGGGGTAGGAGGGCTGCAACTCAGTATCACGTATTCTGCACTAACGGTGTACAGTAAAACAAATGTTGGTGTGAGAATGAGCAATGCCAATTTAAAGTGACTGCCTGTTATGTTGGACTGGTGTAAGGTTATGGCAAGGAAAAGCATGTTCCTCTTCTCAAAGTGTCAGCTGTAAATATTCAGCCCATCTTAGCTGTCCAAGCAGAGGCGATTGTTGCATTTCTTTTCTCTGTTCTTTTTTCTTTCTCTGCTGAGCCTACACAGCTGCTGCTCTGAGTTGAGGGTGGTAAAGGGAGAGTGTTTCTCCCCTTCAGGTGGTGTGTGACCTTTACTTCTCATACAATGGCAGCATGTTCTTTAGGGCGTACACATGAGCTTTAGACTAAATGGTGCCCAGGCTGCTACAAGCAAGGAAGCGTTTTACTAAATTGCAAGAGCAGTCTTGTTACGAATGCAGTAAACTTGCAAAAGAGTATAAAAGCAAAGGAGAAGTTATAAGATAATCCTCTAATGCCAGTGTAGGTCTGTCAGTAGCTAGTTTAAGCCATTTACAGGACCCGTAAGGGACTTCAGATCAGTTGCTCGATAAAGGGTTCTAGTTTTCTAGCCTTCTGAAGAACTCAGTTCCAGTAATCATCCCTTTCTTCCCCCTTTCCTTCCCTCCCTGAAGGTCATCGCATTCCAGTTTCCTAGATGAAAGGGTATTACCAGAATCGTTGCACAACTCCTATGCGAGAACAATTGGCAGGGTGGTGTCTGAGCCGGCCTTTTTTGCATGGTCTTAAAAATGAAGCTGCATACTGCCAAGAAAGCCAGCTGCTGGAGGATTGCTGCACTCCTGGCAGTCTTTCTGGGCCTGCAATCGAGCAAACGTGGACAAAGCTCTGAACTTCAGAAGGTGTTTGGGCCAGGAAGGGATTTTGAGGTCCTGTCTGAATGCTCAAGCACTGTGTGGGTACAAGTGGGATTAGCAGTGGTACCTAGTCGCTGTTGTCCCAGGCACTGCTTGGGTTGTCTTTGTGGTCCCAGAGGACATGGTAAAACCTGCAGTAGCAGTTGACAGCCTGCTGCACTAGTGTGTGCCAGGGGGGCTGAACCAGAAAGTGTGAACAGAGCTGAACACTGGGTGTGTGCTTGCTGCATAACACCGCAGACCCTATTCAATTAGCATGCGGCATCGTTTCTCTTCAAGTGCAGGATTTTATAGTGGAATAAAAGACTAAATCTGTTGAAGTGCAGAGGAGAGTAGTTGCACAGGATGCAGGGAGAAAGGAAAGCAGAGGATGAGGAACCTGCACCCAGTTCTTGTTCGATTCCTGGTGCTTTGCTTCACCACGACTACAGTTCTCTTCAGAAGATGGTAATGACACGTGGTGGGTAGTGAGAAGACACTAAGACACTATGTTTTCAAGTTCTTGGTAAGATTGTTGTAGGCATGGTGACAAGTTTTTAGAGAGGAAGTAATTTAATTAAATTGACTGATGGTTCTAGAGCAAAGTAAAAGCTGACAGGCTTTTGAGACCCACGAACCTGAAGAAGGCAAGTATCTTCCAAATCTGTCAGTTGCTGTAGTAGGTGATTATGTCTCTGTAGAGAACTGAAAGACTTTGTGCGTGAAACTTGTTTACATCTCAAAGCACTCTTCAGTCTATAAGGACAAATCTAGAATCATAAACTCTTTATTGGAAAGAGTGTAGGGAAGACTGTACAGCGGTTGCCAACTACAAATTAAGGTTGCTTTTCAATCTGTAGCCTGGAAGGCTCCTGACAACTTGGAAAAGGGTGTGAATGTGTAGAGGGGAAAACTCTAAAGGTGCTGAAATTCCTTCTGCTTGAAGCACTGTAAACTCTGTGCTTTATGGGAAGATGGAGAGAATGTTATGTATGGGAGAAGCTGCATTCCTGGTTGTGGGAGGGGGGCTGATCACAGCAGTTGTATCCAACTATGTACGTTACCTTACTGTTCTCATAGTGGTGAAATCTCGTGTATTTTGATGGGATTGTATATCACTGACTTGCAATGCTGTCGGAAGTTGTGCATTTCTGTATAGGAGACGTGGATGCAGCTTTCTTGGAAGGTATCATAGTAGCTTTTTTCTGCATGTAGAATGCTCTGGACAGTTGTGTTTTTTATTGATTTTTCTCAATGTTAGAAATGGAAGTAGTGGCTTTTGGCCCACTATCTGTAGTATATTGCAGTAGGCCTGTTTACTTTTATTTTGTTGGGTTTGGTTGCATGGCTGTAGATTTAACGCTTCAGGATATGAATCGCCCATCTGATGAAGGCGGTGTTTGGATAATCAATTATCCAGAAATATACTCTGTGGACTAGAGACAAGTAATTATAAATGTTACTTATTATAGTCTCATCAATGGCATGGTGCTTAATCTCTTAAGCACATTAGAGTATTAGTTGATCAGAAATGCATTATCATCTGCTTAGGTGAGATGATGTGAATCTTTTTCTGGGCGATTCGGAAACACAGTGCACTGTGCTAGGCTAGAATTTAATTAACTGATAAATAGGTTGTCCTATGCGTATCTGAATAGCTGGAATATTTAAATTATACTAGCTGCCTAATGTCCTGTGTATTAACTTTGACAAATGTCAAAAAAAAATCCATACAGAATTGGCTGAATACATGATAAATTTGCGGCTGCTGCTTATGCAAAGTGAGCTGGATTATTGGAAGTAATCGGTTTAATTTAAACCCAGCTCATTTTAACTGAAAAAGGTTAGGGAGCAGCCACATGATTAGTTCACCAAGTAGATCTAAGGAGGAAAGTAGTAATTTCCATTAATACAGGCAGGCAGGATAAAACACGGTGAACAGCCCCAGCTGATTCAATAGCTTTCCATTAATTATTCAAAGTGTAAGCAAACTCTTCTTCAAGATGCAGAATTTTGAGCAAATTTTGTATCTTGTTTAAAAGCAGGTAACTCTCTTGTTTTGGCAGGTACCTCTTGATTAAAAACCTAATATGGAAAAAATAGGGAGTGCTTGGACTTGATGGTTGTGCCTGTCTTAGTCCATTCAGCTACAGCCTTGTCAGAAAACGAGTGATTAATCTTGATTACATGAGGGAGAAGAAACTTCGAATTCTAGTTTGCATTTAATTTTAACAATTCCATAAGCATGAGGAGTACATTGATAGTTTGTACTTTAGCTAGAGGTCTTGTGTTGCAGTTATACATGTGATTCATGACTATAATGTTCATGGTCTTACCTTAATTTCTTTTCTAGGGAAAGCACGTGTGCAGCAGCTAGCAGAGAACACAAGATATTTCAGGAGGCGACTGAAAGAGATGGGCTTTATCATCTATGGAAACGAAGATTCCCCTGTTGTGCCTCTGATGCTGTACATGCCAGCAAAAATTGGGTAGGTTTAACAGGATAAGTTCTCATCCATCTTAGAATCAGAATGGTTTAGGTTGGAAGGGACCTTAAAGATTATCTAGTTCCAGCCCCCCTGCCATGAGCAAGGACATCTCCCACTAGACGTTGGTTGCTCAGTGCCTCATCCAACCTGGCCTTGAACACTTCCAGGGATGGGGCCTCCACAACTTTCAGTGCCTCACCACCACCATCTTCTTTAAAACTAGGATGGTACAAGAATATTAAGACTTTTCTAAATATAAGAAAAGACTGGTTTGATTTTTGCTTTTATGATCATTGCCGTCTTATAGAACATGGAAACTTCCTATAAATGACCTTGAGAAAATCGAGGCTTGTAGCTTGGGGCAGCAAGAAAGCACTTCAGGGAAGCAATTTTACCACTACATGCCATGTTTTAAAATGTGAGGATTTTTTAAAATTTTATTTATATGTATAGTGTATATATGTGCTAAACAGAGGTTGAAATTGAATGGAAATTAACATTAAAAGTCACTGGAGGAATCTTTCAACCAACTGCTGGATCAGAAGCAGCCAACATTTCCACAGATGAACTCTGAAAACAAAAAAAAGAAAAAGCAGGGGGGTAGGACATGATGGGACACAACCTGTATTTGATGAATCCCAAGTTTAAGAGGTCTGGATTTAATAGCTCAGGTATTATTGCTCTAAATACTAATAGAACTCTAACACATGCCTTAGTAGATGCTTATGGACTTGTGGGCTGTTGTTTGGATTATTAAAGCTAAAATTCTGCAAGCAGGATAGAAAGTACATATTAAAAATTTCTGCAGTGTGAACAAAAGCCTGATTGCAAGGACAACTTGGCTTTGATAGCTGCTTTTCAGTGTCCATGTATAATGCAGTGCTGAACAACACTTTCAAATTTGGAAAGCATAGCTTCATTTTAAGCTGTACCAAACATCTCTGGTGTTCTTCTCACTCAGTCAGGCTTCAGTCTGGCTGAGCATTGTGGTTCTGTGAGGGAACAAATGTCTTCTACCGCTCTGCATGAAGCTAGATACAGTCTTCCTCCACCCTTCTCAGTATAACCAAATTTAAAAGGCCTATAACCTTTATGGGTGCTTTAGAGTCTGCAGTGTGCACCATCCAGCACACAGAGGCATACTGTTTCTACCACCCAGCTGTCCTGCCAGTCAGTACAGTCTTTTCCCTGGAAATGTTCGTGGAAATGTTTATTAGCTGAGCAGTTGGACCAGTAACTTAAGAATGAGCAAGAACAAAGAGCTCTGATAAGACTTGGCCCTTAGGATCTACATTGGGTCTACTTCATCCTTTCTTTGTCTCTTGTAGTCTGTTTTTTAAAATAGTTTGAGTGTACTAAATGGATACAAAATGAAGTGTATCAGGACACGCCTATGTATAAGGAAAATAGTTGTGGCAGAAAATTTTAAAACCTAGTAAAAGGATCTTATTTTTATACATCCTTGTAAGCCTCTTAAATTGCTACTTCTCAAGATGAGGTTGGTTCAAAACGGATTAACCATTTTCTGTGGCCTGTAGAATCACCCACAATTGCACTGCCATTGTAGAAAGGATCTAGATCTTCGTGCCTCTTATTGCATAAGTCACAGCCACTATTTTCTTTCATCCCTATAGGAATTTGTTTTGTTTAAAATACTGCGTGACAGTTGTATGAGGTTTTCGCGCCTTCCTTAAAAATATTTGGTACCAGATTAGATGATCTCAATTTACTGTAGCAATTCAATGGTTCCCATGATAGGCACTTAAAAAGCAGTACATTCTGTGACACCACTTTAATTGAATTAAATTGGTGAAAACAAACCATCTTAAAAGTGCAGAAGCATCTGCTTTAGGGAATTGCAGCACGGGGGATTCCTTGTATAGTCAAACTTCTGAGACAAAATACCTGTTTCCTGTTGGAAAGACTTCCAAGCTTAAGTTACAAATTCATTTAGAAACAGCCTGCTAAAAGACCAGCCTCTGCCACATATAATCTTTCAGCTTTGTTAGAACTTAATACAGTGAAACCTTTTGAGGAGGGCCACCTTGGGACTGAATTTAAGAAAGGCTTTTGTGAACAGGTGTTCTGCCTGTGAAAGAAAGCACTGGAAGTTCCAGAGTGTGGTCTTACAGGCTTGCTTCAACAAAGGCCTGTACGGGTTAATGTACTGAGACCTTCATGCTGCTGCTGCTGCTTTGCCTCCACTTGTATCATTCTGACAATCTTTCTTGTTCTCTCTGGCAGTGCATTTGGGCGTGAGATGCTGAAGCGGAACATCGGTGTTGTAGTTGTGGGCTTCCCTGCCACCCCCATCATTGAGTCCAGAGCCAGATTCTGTTTGTCTGCAGCTCATACCAAAGAGATGCTTGATACGGTAAGTGTCTCATCTTGTCTTCCTTTTGCTCATACCTTCTATAAACAGATACAACAGTTGTCAGGCTTTTTGTAGACTGGTTCAACACTTGGTACGCAAACTAGTTGAACCTAGTGTTCAAAGCCTTGTGTAGTAGAGCTGGCATCTCTCTTTCCTTGCTTCCACAATACAGAATGGCTGCCTACAGTAAATCTCAGGGACTTCCTTTTCCTATTTTAAATGATGCAAGAGAGACAGTCTCATTCCTTTGAGACAATGCTTTTCCCCTCTTAAGAAGCTCTACCTTCTGCTGAATCTTTTAGAAGGAAAAAATTCTGCTTCTTCTGACCCTAGATGCAGAAGGTAAGAGGGGGTGGGGGGAGAAGCCTGAGAACCTCCAAAACATCTATATTCTTCTCAAAAGCTAGTGCAAACCTCAGCACGTGATTACCAGTCAGAATTTTTATTCCAGAGATTACTATTTCAGTTCTTGTTTACAGCTTCAGTGCACTGTATCTTAAATGATCCTGTCCTAAGTGAGTCTGTGCCATGTGCAATGCCTTGCTGCTCCTGCCCGCATGAAATGTGTTCCAGCAGGAATGGAGGTCCCCTCTAAGGAGGCCTGCATCACAGTTAGGAGATGCTGCCTTCAAAATTAAGGATGGAAGTTACTCTCATAACTCATACGTTGAAAGGGGATTATATGAGTAAACCTAACAATCCATATTACATTTTGCTGTGGTAACTACATTTATTTTTGAGTCTTCTGAATAATTTTCTTTGGACATGTGCATGGACTGTCTTAGGCTCTGTCAAAGTTCTCCATTGTATTTTTTTTCACCACTTTGCTGTTCAGAACCACTTTGCACACTCAGAACCGAAGCTAGGCTGAGTCACGACCTTGGACTTCAGGAGAGTAGACTCTGTCCTGTTCAGAGACCTGCTTGAAAGAATCCTGTAGGATACGGTCCCAAAGAGAGGAGGTGTCCAGGACAGCTGGCTGATTTTTTTTAATTCTCCCCCTCCCCTGAAGAATAGCCCATCCTGACTTACAGGAGGGCAAATGTAGAGGGAAGCCTGCGTGGATGAACAAACCAACAAAAATACAAAACGGAAGCATATAAGAGGTGGGAGCAGGGCCAGGTGTCCCAGGAGGAATAGAGGCACAGTCCTGACCATGCAGGGATGGGGTCAGGAAAGCCAAAGCCTGCCTGGAGCTGAGTCTGTCAAAGGACATGAAATGCAGCGAGCAGGGCTTTTATGGGGATATTAATAGCAAAAGGCAGAGTAGAGAAAATGTGGGGCTGCTGCTGAATGGCATAGGGATCAGGTGACAGATGACATGCAAGAGACCAGGGTGCTCAGTGCCTTTGTTGCCTCAGTCTTTACTGGTGAGACTTGTCTTCAGGAATCCTGGGCCCATGAAGTCAGTGGAAAAATATGGAGCGATGAAGACTTACCCTTGGTGTGAATGAGGATGAAATAAGGGAACATTTGAACAAACTGAATATACAAAAGTCCATGGGACCTGATGGGATGCACCTCCAAGTGTTGAGGGAGCTGGCTGTCACTGCAAGGCCACTCTTGATTATCATCTTTGGAAGATCATGGTGATTGGAGGAGGTTCCTGAAGATTGGAAGAAAGCAAATGTCATCACTGACTCCAAGAAGGGCAAGAAGTGTGATCTAAGGAACTGCAGGTTGAGATGCTTCACCTTGGTCCTTGGGAAGATGATGGAGGAAAAAAACAACCTTGAAACTTTTTTCAAACATTTTTGTAGACAAGAAGGTGATTAGGAGTAGTTGTTGTGGAGTTATGAAGAGGAAATCATGCCCAGTGTCCAGATGTGATCAGGTGGTAACACTTAAATACATGAACAACAAATGGGACGTATAAACAGATACTTACTAATGTCTTGTCCAAAAAAAAATACATTCAAACTTTTCACAATTCACTGCCACAGAACTTTCAAATGAACAGCTGAAAATATCTTTTGTTTGTTTGTTTTGTTAGGAAAAATAGTAAGGCAGTAGTGTTTGCAGTTTTGTAATGTATATTTAGTGTTGTTCTGTATCAAATCACCTGCGATGTATCTGTGATGCTGTACTTGTTGCTTCTGAGTTATTTCTGCCTTGTAAGACCTGAGAGATTCTGCCCTGACACTCCAACAGCAGACTGCTTAAGAAGTTCCTTCCCAGCTACTTGTCCTGCTACTCTTCCCGTAATTATCCCAATTCAGTTGTTTCTGTTCCAAATAAAAATTCTGAAACAATATGTTTAAAGACGACCCTCTCCTTCCCTTCCTTTCCCCCTGTATAAAATTAATAGTATCACAGACTTGGCTCAGAGCATGGTGATAGAACTGAGTGCGTTGACACAGATGAGGGAGCAGTAACTTCTGGCCAGGTGGACATGGCGGGGGATGAATGGTGAGGAGGTAGGAGGACAGAAAAGAAAGAAAACGGAAACCTCTGAAATCATATTGCTGCAAACTGAGCTACAACTGAAACCATGCAAACTTGATGTGCTGACACTACCTGAGCAATCATGTAATCTTGCTGTTGGTTAGATTTTTGGTCTTCTCTCTTAGTGACTAGCTGGAGTCTTTACCATAACAAGCTGCTTTTGCAAGGTCTGTATAAGTACTATACTTGCTCTCTTCCAAAAACAATCTGTAACTTTTATTATTCTGCTTAAAAAAAACTCTCTTCCTGTCAATTCACTTACAAGTCTTTCTGCTTTCCAGAAAATGTTTCAAGTTTTGTGCATTTAACTCTAAATACTTGTTCTAGAATACCTCTGTAGGTGCTAAATGCTCTAAAAGGAGGAAATGCTTGTTTAATATATTAGGGCTTGTCTGCCTAAGAAAATTAATCCAAGGCAAAATGAGGTGTGAATTTTGAAGTGAATGAAGAAATGCTGATTTAGCTCAGTGTGTGGAGGCTTTGTTCCAAGTTAGTGCGATCCACTTCAAGGTTCAAAACCAGCTGCATGCTCTGAACTCGGAACATTGGCAAGAAGAGTTAATAAGGAGTAAGTCTTTGTGTCAGTGACTTTGTGTTGCGTTTTCTTGTGATGCAGTGAAAGAGGATTGATTTCAGGCAGCTAATCATTAAGGCAGCCCTCAGATCTGATCCCTCTGCTGAACTGTGGCAACAGTATCCAGGAGGAAAAAGAACTGAAATGAATAGACTTGGAGAGAGCTGGCAGGGAGCTTCAAGTCGGTGACAGAGAGGAGAACTTGGTAGCCCATCCATGTGTGCATGGATGCTAACTAGGGCTGTTATGGCATTTTTTTTCTAAACAAAATTTATCCAGGTTTGGAGCACAGGGAAGAGAAGCTTGTCTTGTAAATGCTGATATTTGTATGCTTCCTTATTAAATAAAGCCACATGATGGGGAACAGTCCTCAGTTACAATTTAACCATTTTATGTAAATAAAACTTCCTTGCCTGAAAATATTTGGCTCAGGATCAGAGTGAAGTCCCTCATAACCTGCATCCCTGTGGGCTGGTGCTTTCTTTTCAGTGATGAAAAATATATTGCACTCTCCTGAAGTCAGAGTTCACCAATGCCATTTCCTTTGTAGTCTTTGCTGGTCACATGGTCCTTTTTGTTTTAAATTAATAAAATCCTAAATCTGCATTCAAAAATAACAGTTAGCAGACTCTTTCAACAGAAATTCAACCTTAAAATTGTTTCCATATGGGATCTTTACTTAAAGCTCTGGCAAACTGTGCCCATGCTTTTGTTTTGTTTCTTACCAAGGTCCAACTTCTGGGTTTGTCGTTCCCCCAGATTTTAGAGTGGAGAGGTTCTTGCTGCCAGATATAACAAGCATGAGGGGCCATTGTTTAAAGAAACAAAAACTTGAACTATCCATCCAGGAAGGAAAAGCATGTAAGGATATTAACCCCTGTCTGCCAACTGTTCTCAAGAGACAGGCATTTGACCCAGAACATGTTAAGATTGGAGCATTAATGTTGAATTAGTGGCATTCTGAAGGAATGCTGAATGTATCAATCTGAATAAATTTACAATTCAAGGGAGTGCAGAATGCCAGCCTCTGAGTTCAAAACTCACATTGGACTTGGAAGTCATCTTCTGAACTCATTTCTTTGGCACTTGCCTATGTAAGATAATTAGCATCACGTACTCTTGCAGGTTTGTCTGCAGCAACTGTTTTATTTTGTACCTTGCTCCTGTTCTGTAGAGAAATGAATTGAAGTTTAGGGTTTGGCTTTTAACAGACCCTATTGTGAACTAGTGTCTTATCAAAGAGATTGCAACATAAAGAAAGCGTGATTAACTGAGCCGGGACTTTCCTCATCTCTTACGTGAGCAGATGTTTGATCTCTGGTAAACTTCATAACATTTGCATTCAGGTCAAAACACTAGCAGTGTTCTGGGCCATCAGTTGCCTGAGTGTTGCCTTTGTGACAACCTCAGTCAGTGGGACTTGCTTTCTGGGGAGAAAATGCTTGGGATCCTAACCAGAATAACTTTTTTTCATTCCTTGGATTGGCTGGCAAAAATCTCCCATGCAAGGTTGTTTACAATACAGAGCTTTCATCTCTAGTTGTACATGGACAATGCAAATTAACCAAATGTAGATATAACAAATGCATCAATAGAACTTGTTAGCACAATATAGCAGTTTGTCTTTCGCTGTCTTGCGATTTTAAAAAATACAACAGGTCAGAGATGTTATACTAACACACATGTTGTTTCTCTACTGAATGATAGATAAAAAGGAGTCAAACCTCCATGTACACTTTTTTTTCTGCTTCAGCTTTATTACCTCCAGGAAGGCAGGAATGTTCTTGGTTTTTTTGTCGATGAATAGTCATGGGGATTTGGGGATGACTGTGAAATTTGAGTTAGTATTGCTGGATATTATGATCCTGCCTTGGAAGTGGGGTAGTCAGGTGGGTGCCAAGTCACTCTTGGTTAAGTGACCAGTGCTGCGCACTTGGTCTCGAGACTTCTGAATGCTAAAATCAAAAGCAAATCCTATGCACCTGTGAAGCTACAGGCTTCTAGCACAGTAAAATCTCACTTAAGTAAAATGGCTGTTAGGGCAGTCTGCAGGCATGCAAAAATGAAGATGTGCTGATAAGTTGCTTGCATCTGTCTCCTCTGCTGATCTACTGTGGTCTCTTTTTCAGGCTTTAAAAGAAATCAATGAAGTTGGGGACCTTTTGCAACTGAAATATTCCCGTCACCGTTTGGTACCTCTCTTGGACCGGCCGTTTGATGAGACAACATATGAAGAAACTGAAGACTGAACTCCCTCCGTGTGCCTTGGTGGGAGGGACACACCCCGCGGGACACTCCATGGCACACAGGCCACAGCATCTATGAACAACACACTTATGACTGCTTAGCATAAAAGACATTTCCTCACAATACTGAAGTGGCCACATCAGCTCTAAATGGCATTTTGTAAATAGGGAGAGGAGAAAAAAAAGCTTTGATTCCTGTGTCTTCGGGGTCTGGCCCTAGAGGTGCTTGGCTTTATTTTTTCTTGTTGCTTTTTTTATTTATTTGTCTCAATGAGTTCACAGCAACCCAAGTTGGCTGTAGCTGATCAGCTCAGACTTTGTATGCACCATTAGCTTCCCAAATGCTGGCTGAGATGTTGTGAGCATGTGTGATGCTGGCCTGGCAGCATTTCCAGTGTCACTGCTAGGTGTCTGATCTTCCCAGTAAGGAGCGAGCTGACCTGTCTGTGCTTGGAGGCTTCCTAGAGAAACTGTTGATTGCTAACTTTGAAATACTTAACAAGATGGATAATCAACCAAAGTTGGGGTTTTTTTTCTTTTTTGCAGTCACTTGTGTTTAAAACTTGAATTTAGCCTTTTTAAAATAAATGTGTTGTTGACATGTCACTGACAGGACCATTGTTCCCAAACATTATTTAGTTTTGTAAGCCACAGGCAGAAGGACTTCTGGGACTCTAGCCTCTTTTCCTTCCCAGTATGGATACCAGATTGTCTCCTGGTTTTGACACTAATTGTTGTCTTGATATAGGGTAAGTGATGGAGAGGGAGCATTTGTGTTAATTTTTTTTTTTTAAAGGGTTGTGTTTTGTCTTCTTTCTGACATACTTCTGTTTAAAAAAAAAAAAAAAAAAAAGAAAAAGGGTGGGTTTAGTGTGTGTTGCTTTCTCATCTTCAGGTTAACTTCTCTTGCTTTAGAATTATAAAACCATGAACAAGTCACTGCTAAGTTCTAGAAGGGTGCTCTTGGGATGAAGTAAACCGTAGCGAGCCTTGTGCTTCTTGTTAAGACCAGAACCCGTGAATAAGCAGGCCTATACAATGGATGACTGACTGTTAGAACAACTTATTTCATGCAGATCTGTGAAAGACTGATTGCTGCTGTTTGCCATGCTAATCCACTGTTTCTTGTCGTATATGAGGTGTTCTTCATTGGCTTTGTCGCACAAGGCTTTTATGCAAAGAGTTTAGACAGCTTGGATCTTGTATCATACGTTACATTTCAGCTAGCCAACAAAGTCTTAGGTGGCAGCTGCATGTCTGTGTAGGCCTTCCCTGAAGAGGGAATGTCCTCACAGTTGCATTTAGTTTGAGCTCTTTATTCTTTTGTATTTCTGTTACTGTGAAATCAAATTAATGTTCATTGAGCCAGCTGATGTTTGGAATCTTTATTTGTAACTTCCTGTCGTGGTTTGGGCTTACTCTGATCAAAGTTTAAAATAGACACCTTTGCTCTAGCATGCTTTAGAGGTGGTCTGCTACTCAGTCATTGCATATTGAATTCTTTCAGTGGACAGAATGGATCATTGAAGAGGTACCAAAAATTTTGTAAGAGAAGTCAGTTGCAGTATAGTTTGTTTCTGTATTTTATACCTTGGACATGTAGAGTTTCTTTCAAAGAGAGTAAAGCTTTAACATCTTGTCAGTTGAGTTGGGCCAGCTCTTCAGTTTGGGTTAGCATGATGCTTTTTGCAGGTGGCTGGAGTTTTTTAAACAGATTCTTCATTGTAATGCTAAAGCAGAGTGCAGCTCAAAGCTATTTGCCTGGTGCTGCAAAAAAATTAGTAATTTTAAGTTCTTCTATGTTCGTTCTGCAACTAACAGGGAAGGAGCACTTTGGTCACTGGAACCAAGCAGTTCTGCAAATACATTTGGTGAGTTAAAGCAGACTTGGCTTCTATTTTATAGAATATCTATCGTAATGCATTTATTGCTCTTGTTCCATTTTAATGTAACACAACTTCAGGTTTTTTACCATTGCATTTCAGAAATCTAATTAGATGAGAAGAACTAAAATTGACTGTATCAAAATAGGTCCAGATAACTGTTTCTGTCTTAGTCCACTGGTGTTGATTTACTCACCTTCTGGAGCCATGTGTGTGCAGAGCCCAAGAAGCCTGTAACCTGTATGTGCAACTTTGATAGCTATGGAGTAGTCTTACTTGTTCAGCCACAGAGTGAGTAAACTGCAATTACATGAGCTGACTTTCTCTCCTGCGTTCTGCCCAGGACTAGTTCTAACATTCCAGCAGATGACCTGCTTTCTGACTTCAAGAAGCTTTACCTCAAAGAATTATTGCTTTTTTTCTTTCAGGATTGTAGTAGGGAACAAGAGGAAGTTAGTGCAGGAAGCCCTGACTTTAACCCTGGTCCAGTTGACTTGATCATGGAACAGTTTAAGATGGCACAAAACTGACCAACTTGAAGGCATAGGTATGGGTCAGTAAGGAGCTGTTTTAAGCATTCCCAGATGTACAGCATGCTTGTGTCTGCTGCGTAGCTAAGTCAGTTTGAAAACTGTGATGTGTTAAGTTAGGAGTAGGTTCTCTTAGATTCTACAAGTCTCAAGTCTTAATCTTGTCTCTGGGATTCAGTTTTAGGGCAGCTTGTCTTTAGAAGGTAGAAAAACATCTGGATAAATCTCAGTAATTCAGATAACTCCTCTATAACACTTCTGAAATTGTAACTGGTCCCCATTGGGATTCCAGTTGCACTTGTTGAGGAAATTGTGTTCATGCTAAACTTCTGCCATTTAGTATCTTTCTGCTATGTCACGCTGTCTGCATATGACTTTGAATTCTGGGTTGCAAAGACATTTCAGTAATCATTCAGGCAGTTGGTAGCATTTGCAAACTGCTTGGTTACATTTCAGCCCTGCCATATCCTTTTTGGGAAGCAACTTTCCCCACACACACTCCTCAGGAGGCCTTTTATTCAAGGGAACCTGTTTTGCCAAAGTCTGGTACCTGTTGAAACTGCTTCTAAAAAAGAAGTTACAAGTCCAAGATTTCGCACTTTTAAGTCAGTAATTCACTGAGCCTGAAAGCCAGGAAAATATTTTCCTATCTGCTAAAAAACTCCGCTCTCACAACCAAAGGAGCAGACCACTACTGGTTTGTACTAGGCAAACCTACAGCATATATGCCATTACGGTATGTGTAGGATGGGTTGCTGCTTTAATATTTATGCCCTGACCAGAAATCTGTATCCTTTTTGTCCTGGCAGTAGAAGTGAATGAAAGAACCGATCTTGAGAGATCACAAAGGAAGAAAAGCTGCTTAAGAAATAGACTTCAGTCCCTGCCAACTTTTCTGAGACATTCTAATTGAAAATGACTCCTGGTATTTCTTAAGAGATGCAAAATTCAAAAGAAAATGAAGGCTGCTTGTGAACAAAGGATTTTGCCCTGTACTGTACATTGGCTAAACTTACTCATAAATATACAATAGCTACCTTCCCAGTACCTCTCTGAAGAACTCAGCAAGCAAGATTTTGCCTCTGCTGAGCAGAGTGAAGAGTTTAGAACCATTATAGCTTTCAAGGCTGATGGCCATATTCTTTTACTCTCGAGAAAATTGAGAAGCTCCTATTGCCGAGCATCAGTGGAGAGTGAGAGATCTGCTTCTTGTTAGAAACTGGCCTTCCCAAGTAGACCTTTGTCTTAAGGCGCCTGATTCATAATTTTTCTTCAGTTCTTTGGCAGGGAAGAAACCAAGGGGTTTTGTGTCAAAATATTCAGGGCTTTCTTTATTGGCTTTTTTACACAAGACAAACTTTTGTATAGTATCTGTGTATATGATATATTTAACTCTTTGTTTAGTTCCTGTATTTTTGTTTGTTTGTTTCTAAGTAGCATTCTTAAAGAGCTGTTCCAGTTCTTGGGTTACTGGTGTAGCACACTCTGCTTTAGGCAAAGACTCAGGAGTGAATTGACTGAACATCTTACTGTGATGAAGTCGTTCAGTGAAGGAATTGCATCATCCATCCTCCTCTTCCTGTTTCCTCTAAGAGTGCAGAGCTGCACCTTGACACAGAGCAGGAAAGGGAATTGTGCCTGTGAAATCAGTGGCCCCAGCCCTGTGCTGTGTGGATGAAGGACCGATACAGCAGAGATGGTGAAAAGGGGCAGTCAATCATCACTTACTCTCAGCTATACAGGGATCTTTCGTGTGTACTTGAACAAGCATCCCTAAGACAGGAATGCAGCTTTCGGTGCCCAAAGGGACACTCCTCTAAAACTTTACCACACCAAGTAAATACTTCCTCTCCTTCGGTGCAAATTTTAATTTCTTTGCCTCTGAAAAGTATTTGGCTTACAGCTGTTTGCTTGTCCAGAAGTCATGTTTTCCATTCAGGCAGATCATAGGAGAGGTTGGAGGAAAGCTGTGAGCATGAGTTCTCCATTTCATCTAAGTGAACACCTTGCAGCATTGGATCTGGAGCGCTATACGTGAGCTCCCTTGCTACATCACAGAGAAGGAAACTTGTGGAGATTTATCCCAATATACAATGCTCAGTGAGAATTTGTACAGTTTATACATACAGTTTATATGTATTATTTTTTACAGTTTATACTCAGCCTGTGAAAGTGTCAAGCATGCTGAGATCTGTGTGGGTGGCACAGAGATCTGAGGTACCTGCAGTCTGTTCTGTTTTAACACTAGTGAAGCACCGAGCTGTCTGGGAATGCCTAGTATGACCCCTCAGCAGGTGCATCGCTGGCTTCAGCGCTGGACCTGGCACCCAAGTGGCATTGGACCACGCTTTGGGAAAAGCACCAGTCATTCGACCTGTGTAACTTGAACAAGGTTTTAAAAGAAAGAAAAAACCAAAAGTGAGTCAGGTGCCATTGCGATGGCTTGTATTCCTGTAAACATCCCCAGTCTTGCAGTTGTTCACCTGTTCAGGAATTTGGATGTGAAGCTAGAGCACAACCATGAAGTGTTTGTGTGAAATGTTGTGCTTTATCTTTCACTAAAAAGAGAAGTGTTTGGTGCAGACATTGGAGCTGTTGTGTTTACATCCCCAAAAGGGGCTGGGTGAAGGAGGTGCTGACTGTGGTGTGTGCTGAAGGCCTTAAACTGTGACTCTTGGTATAAAAAATTGAAATTAAAACTGACCTTGAAGAATGCAGTGGATTTGAACCCATGGAAGAATACTCTGTGCTCTTAGTTAAGCATATGTACCGCTGTTTTCTGGGAAGGAAGGGAGAGGTTCAGCTCAATTTGTGTTTAACCCTGGCTAGCAGCTGTTTAAGGAGCAGAAGAGGTATCTATGCGAAGGCCAAAAATACTGCAGTTCTGTGCACCGATGTTGCTATGTAGCAACCATTGGTGACTTGTTCCTGGGCCGCTGAAAGCAGGAGAATTATTAAGAGGGTCAGCAACTCCAGAAGCAGTGGCAGCCAGCAAATTAATTTCTTCAACAGTAGGTGAAGAGGTCTCACTTGAATATGCCAAGGGTTGGTGCTGTTCCAGACATACCCATGGCAAAGTGAAACACGCATCAAACCATCTGACCGCTGTAAAGCTTCCCCCCCCCCACCCCAAATCTCCATCCTGTTCAGACAGTATTTCTGCTACCCCCTAACGGTATATTAAGCTAAATACATCTCCAGCCTTCCAATATTGTTAACTTCAGGCCAGTTTGAGAGAGATCAGAGGAACGTTGGAGCCTGAGGCTTTAGGCTAGCAGCCCCAAAGCCAATGGTGGCCCACATTTCCACAAGCCCTGGGCAGAATTACCAAGTCACAGCACTTTGTCTTAAATTGCACTGTATTCTTATGCCTCTGTGTTGCTATAATGTACATATATATTGGATTTTTTTGTAGATAAGACATTTTAGATAAAATTTTTAAATGGGCTCCTCCAAAAATATTTTATGCCAGATGTCTAATTTTTTTTACACTCGGGATTAACATGAAGTTGGATGCTCTGTGGGCAGGGAAAAGATAAATGGATGGTACATTGGCTTTAAAAAGGTAACAATGCATGTTTTAAAAAAAAAAAAAAAAACACTGGAGAAAAAACTGCTTGGGAAAAAAATCCATTCAAATATATTCTATGTTCTGCATAATAAAGACTTTAAAAAAACGTGATATTGTGATTATTTTTTTTCTTAAAGCTAATGAGCCTTTTCCGCTGTTAGGGAGACCAACCCCTCTTCCCCTTCCTTTCCAATCCCTCTACCCCC
>VFFE01004614.1:7580-140211 GCA_008921705.1 Burhinus oedicnemus | reverse complement strand
CCCTTCCCCTTCCCCTTCCCCTTTTCCCTTCCCCTTTTCCCTCTCCCTTCCTTTGCTGCCAGGGCAAAGCGCACCTTTCTCCCTTCCTCTCCTTTCTCGCCAAAGCTTGTCAGGAGCCCCTGAAAGCCTTTTGCAAGCTTGCATTTCTGAATGCCTAGCTCAGAAGTGGTTTAGGGACACTTGGATGGAAAAGGATGCACAAACTTTTCGCCTCTTTCTCCTGGAGATGCCTTGACTTGATGAATAATTTTGGTGGGACAGAAGGGAAACAAGGGTCAATTTTTTACTGAACCACAATGCCCATGGAGGCTGTTCTCTTCCCAGCCAGGAGCGCTGGCATCTGTGTCACAGGACAGGCTTCTGCTTCTTGCAGATTTTTCCCTCAAAAGGAGGGTGAATTTTTCCACCTTTCTGTTCCTCTGTGGGGCAGCTCATTCTGTGCCCAGTGTCAGGTCGGAGTGACAGTGCTGACTTTCACTCTGCTTTTGCATCAGTTCTGGCTTAAAGAAACGAAGAACTAAAAAAAGAAGAAAGGAAAAGGCTTCAGATCCATTCCCTGAAGCCTGCTCAGCGATGGATGTCTGCCTTACCAAAAGCTGCTTCTAGGGGAAGAGCTCTGCAAAGTTCTGTTCATCTGGTGACCAAACCTGTGCATGATGTTCCCATTCAGTTGTGTTAATTGGCATCACAGGCTGCTTAGAGTGAGGATGGTGGAGATCAAGGCACCTCTGTGGATTTCTTCAGGGACCAGTGGGTGTCCTGACCCTATGAGCTTCTCAAGGCCATTATGCTTTGACTGCAAACCACCCTGGACACTGAGCACTGGGAAGAGGAGGAGGAGGAGAAGGAGGAGGAGTGGCTCACTGAAGTCCTGCCACACAGTTGCAGGGTGGTGCAAGGCTGGTGGCAAAGCCCAGACCCCCAAAGAACCCCTGGTGTGAACCTCCATTGCCTCAGCTGGCATGCTCCTTTCCACAGCCAGAAACCGGGGTTCTCCCACAGGCCCCAGGGCCAAGCACGGGGCAGTACCAGGCTTGTTGAGAAGAGCTGATCTCACTCATGCAACTTTAGGAAGCCAAGCACAGGGTGTTCTGTTGAACAGGCGATCTTAGCGCCCGCCAACCCGCTTCTGAGCCACTTCTTTTCTGCTACATCTAATGAAAGCAGAAACACCCCTTTCTGGTAAATGCTCGGGTTTCCATGGACATCTGAACTCCAAGCACTGCCTGCTTGTGTCCTTGCCTCAACCAAGAAAACCAACCTACAGCAGGACCATGGCAGAGTGCCTGTAGACGAGGAACTCTTTTTGTTCTAGTGAAAAAGCTAAAGGGTTTTCTTATTTTTGGGAACAACTCCCACTCTTGACTGGAGCAGAGAGGGCTACTTTCTCTGCCAGCGTACAGTGTGAGAGCCCCAAGTAGTTCTCGAGGTTACACTGATTTGCAACAGCTGAGGATCTGATCTACGTATCAGGGCTGGAAATAACACAGACTGAGCAGAAACACAGCCAGCCCGATTCTCCCTTGCCTCATTGCTTGTTCAGCCCAACGGGGGTGCAAAAAGTATCTTCCTGAGCCCCTCAAACTCATTCAACCTTTTTTTGCATATCTGGAATACACAGCATAAAAGTGAGTCTCCTCTAAGTTCAGGTCTCTAACCAAAGGCTTAGATCAGATTCCCTCTAAACTGCCTGCTGGAGCTCTTCCTTCACTATACAGAGGGACTGAGCTGTATAATTAGGCTCTAGATGTCTAATTTAGACAACTAAGTTAGGAGCCCAGATTTGATGACAGGGATATTTCCTTACACTCCTGATTTTGGATGCTTCTAGTCACACCTGAGTAAGAAGCCTGGAATAGTGAGTGTGAACACCCCTTTATCTGCCAAGCACTAGTGGATCACTTTCTAAGGATGTATAAAGTGACCTAAAAGCTTCTAAAGTTAATCATGCGGAAGATATTGTTATAGGTTGAATTTCTCCTAATACCCTGCCAGAAAGTAGTTTTATGCATTCCAGCAAGATCACATTCATATGTATAACCAGCATTTGAAAAAACCTGAATATTGCAAGATCCCAAGACCTGTTTTTCCTGTGTCTAATATCCAGAGATACAGCTAGGCAAAGACTGCAAAATATTTCCCTTCAGTAATTTTGTGGAGTGTTTATAAGAAGTTGGCTCAGCCACATGGGACCATCTTCCGTGTTTTTCTCCTGTGAACATCTGAGTTCTCGGGACAAAAATTTCAGGGCCGACCAGTTTCCAAGGCACATACACAAGGAATCACAGACACTAGCATTTGCAATTTCACAAGCCCAGGCTGTCTGCCAGAAATACTTGTGCCTTCATCCAACCAGGGAAAAGCAGCAAATGCTGTGTCACTCCAACAAACTGAGCGACAGAGCTCGAAGAGGAAATGCAGACGAATCCCTTCAGATACTACGAAGCTGGAAACGATCATGACAGTAGGGACCTGATTTCTGCAGGCTCATGGGTGTGAGTCACCCGTTGGAGTGATAGGTTGGATGTCAAGGGATGCAGCAGATACCCAGCGTGCAGAGGGATAAGTACTTCAGCACACCCAAGTGCTGCAGCTCTCACTGGGAAGCCAGGCTTTGTAAAAAGCCAGTTTTTTTGGACATGCTGAAATCTAGGTGGACCCCAGAACTATTTTCAGAAACAGGTAATTCTCCTGCTACTCAGAGTTGCAAAAGTTTATACATAAAAATAGTAAAAAAAGACACTGTGCACAATCTCCTAGGTAAAAAACGGGTGATCAAATACCTCAAAGGAGCCAATCCCCACTGTCCGTGAGAAACCACAAGCAAGAGACTTTGACAGATTGTTAGTTATTTGTGCAGTTCTTAATAGAAACCTTTTGTAGCACTTGGCCTTTTCAGCACCAACAGGGAAGCTGCTCACTTCTGAAATCCTTGTGAACTGATTTTCAGCCGTTAGTGATTTATTTGTAGCCTGGCCAGAAAGCTGCGCAGCCCTATAGCCGCTAGCAGGCACTCTTATAACAACGTTCCCACCCCAACTCCTTAAACTTGGGCAAAGTGGGAGCTGCATCTTGCCGGGTCCGAGGCTCAGATTCAGCCCTTGCACAATCACATAGCAACAGACCCAGGAACAGGGCCTCATTACGAGCCTTGCCCGACAATCAAGTCTTTAACAAGAACAAAGGTTGACAGTGATTAATCATTAAGACATTTCTTGTTCCTTGCTGCACGTGTTGGAGGCAGCCTCCTGCCGAGGCAGTCTGGCAGATTTCCTGTCTGCGCTATACCAGGGCCGGTGTCCGGACACATAGAGACGTCTTTTCCCCAAGCCAAGCGCATAGATGAACGTCTTGTCTCTGTTTCTGAGCACGGCAAATTCGGAATGCATGTGCATTCTGCAAAAATAATAAACCCTCAGCTGTACATCTGATTGCTGCATATTCAGGCAAAACGACCTAAAGGGGATTTGTTCACGTCAGAAATTTTCCCAGAGACTTCAAGGATGGATTATTAGTATTTTACCACGCGCACCGTGATGAACTTTTAATGTGATCTTCTGGCATAACGTATATATGAAGGTCTCCATTTTAGAAAGATTTTGTTTATTTGTAATGAAAATAACATGCACGTGTTGAAAGTTCAACAGAGGAGGTTGTTGTGAAACGTCTGCATCAGAACAGGAATGTTGGCTCCATCGAAGTGGATGGCAAAACTCCAGCTGACTTCAACAGGGTGAGAATTTCCTCCCAGGTCTCCATCCAGCCACAGGGGCACAGCGGCACCCTTGGCTTGGAGTGACCTCGGCATAGTGACCTGATACTTACCTGATTCAGACGGACACTAGCAAAGAGCCTCCACTAATGTACCTGGGCAAAGACTATCCTGAGATCTGTATGGAGCTCTGGTTTCAAATGCCTCATGTGCTCTCCTTTATATTGAAATAAGTATGCCAATAAGCATGAATGATGAAGACTCCTATCAGGTTTTTGACAAGATCAGACACATACTGGTTTGTTCTACTTTAGCATTATCATTTGCAGTGGCTGTAATACGCAATATCCACACTGCAACAAGCCAAGCCCTTTAGTTTATCATCACACAATTGCAGGAAACCAAATTAGAGAGGTTTGAGAAACTGCTGCTCTTCCAGCTACAACAAGAGCTGGTGTGAGTGGACCTGTTTTGCCTAGTAGTTCAGGACAAGGTACGTGCATGCTCGCAGGCTCTGTGCCTCTGCTAAGGAGTGGTAATTTCCAGCGGAGGCAGTGAGAACTTCCTAAACTGATGGAATTAAACACTTGTGATTATCTGTCTGTATCTTTAGTGTGGGCATATATTATCTGTGGATATGTGTACCTTATTCATCTAAATGTTCTTGTCTCGTTGCCATATGTTTATTATCTTTCCCCAGAATTATCTAGCCTGAGGTTGACACAGAGCATGGAAAATTTCAGCCCACTTAGAAAAACTATAAGCAATCAAACCCAGGGTCTTGTAAGAGGAAGCGTTGGGTGAATTCAGTGATAGGTGGCACTCTCATACATACGTCCTTATATTGAAACGTGCAGTTTACAAAGCAGCACTAAAAAAGACACTGAAGTCTTACATATAACAGGCTTACATATAACGTGTGTCTTTTTTGCCATATCATCCTCATGCCTCATCCTCATGTTTCCCTCCCTGCAGCAGTCCCGCTTACCCAAGGGTATATGGGCAACATACAGGGGAGTGTGGTCCAGAGGTCCTCGAGCTTGTGGAGACCTGGGCAGCAACGACCGCATGGAGCAGTGCCAAGTGAACTAGCTAGGTGTGGAATATTTATTCTCAAAGGCCACTGTTTGTTTTCAAAGATAAACCATTCTGAGGGACATTGAGCTGAGGGACATTTAGCTCATGAGGATGCTGTGTGAATGCAGCCGACATCCAGAGCTGAACCCGCCCGGTGTTGTCACTGTAAGATCAGGTCAACACTAGTGCTGCGTTTGCACAACTGTCACTTTGCAACAAATCTAATGGAAATAGAATAAAACAGTCTGTGCCTTTTCTTCTTAATCATAAACACTACTGCAAAATTCTATAGGAAATCACTGTAATTTTTTTATCCTCTTGATTTCCAGGCTATTCTCTAGTTTCCTCAGCTTTTCCCACTGGCATTTATCTAGGTTTTCTTTGCACCTTCCATATTCTTCCTCATGTAGGATTCACCCTCCCTATTAATTGTCTGCAGTTTAAACACATTTGTGTCACTTCTAAACAACAACTACAAAAAAAAAAAAAGGATGATGACATAATGTGAACATTTTCCTCAAGCAATAAAACAAAGCAAAGCAAACACCATAAAATGCCATTTTTTCTGCGGGAGACTATAAGGGAGCAGGCAACCTGAACAAAATATTTAATGAAGAAAGAAAAAATAATTAAACACAAAGAATAACAACAACAACAGAAAAACCACATCACTGGGACCAAGCACTTGAATACAAATGGGCACAACATGGGTGACATGACTGTCAGAGACACATATTAAGATCAAAGCCCTCCTGCTGAGAATACACAGCAAGAACATGAGCATCCTTAAAGCGGAGCCTCCTGGGATCTGCTTTCTAAACCAACAGCTCTGAACTCTGATGGAAAACAATGCCGAATACTGAAAAGCAATGTGTGAAGAATGTCTCTGACCTGCATCTCCCTGCACTGATTAAATCCTTGGGTGGGACACACAGTGGGACTGGATCTCTTTGTGCCAAGTTGCCCATCCCAGGACAATGACTGAAGCTAACTGAAATCAGCATCTGGGGCTGGGGACCAAGTGTCACTGGGCACAGAAGGGGGGGGACGGACAACAAATTGTTTCCCCACCATGACAGCCCGTGGAGCTGGTGCGAGTGCACAAGGCAGGGTTCAACGGAGCGGGTATGACTGCCCATCTACGCAGTTTTAAATGAGTCCCTAGCACACAACCCCAACAGTGGTCTTTGCTCTGTCTTTGTTATAAAACAACTTAATTTCATGGTTTTTAATTTGTGGGAATTGACATAAACCTTAGGCTCTTGCCATCCCCTCTCGCTGTCTTGATGAGTGTGATAAAATGGTGCCAGTGGCCACGGCAGCCTGAGGGGTTGACAAATCTACCTATCCTTCATCTGTCTGTGCCAACAGCAGTTTCATAAAATGTGAAAACACCGGGTTTCCTAAAGAGTACTCCTGGGACTTGCATCGTTTTTCACTATGAACTCAAGATGGAAGAAATGGGGTTTTATCAGGTATCCCAGAAGGTCTGAATACTTCTTCTCTGGGGGATAACAGAGTTAGCCAGAGCTCACCCAACTCTGCTTTCAGCCCTGCAGAGATTAGCTCTTTGCCTGGCCAGATCCCCATCAGGGGACTTTATCTGCTGCCCCACTGCCCCTCTGGTAGCACTACTGGACGTGGCAATGCCGCATGGTGGTTACTTTCTTTATCTAGCTTCAGAAAAAAAAAGGTTAATCAAAGGTGGCAGAAGGCCACTACCACTGTATAACGGCACAGGCCCTTCAAGGAGAGCCTGGCTTCTCACTGAGCTCAAAGAAAGGTGCAACAGTACTTGGATATAGTAAGTTGTTTCTTCTGTTCTTTATCTGCAACCTTTAGAAAGCTGAAATGGAACCAGCTACAGAGGTCAGAATAGCTCGATCCACCAGGGACTAGTCCTGCCTTGGACAGCATGCCTGGGAGGAATTATCTGAGGAAAGGCTTCCTTAAATCAGATGAAGTTAAAAAGAATTATAGTTCTGGCATTTATTTAAACTATTTACTGTCCAAATCTTGCACCGTGGGAAAGAATAACAGACTATCCAGGACCTGCTGTATTCCAACTATCAGATAAAGTGTGGCTCTGGAGAATGGGAAGGGTGATGCCAACAAAAACCTTCTTGGACTTCTGCTCATTTTGCATTATTCTTGTGCAAGAGCAGTGAAAACCTGTTTTGCATCCCTGTTTTTAAAGAGGCCTACTCACTTATGAAAAAGAACAGGTGGACAGGCTATCACTCTGAGCAGGGGAAAGCGCAAATGCAGTTGCCTGTGTCTACAAATCATCCTCAGTTATGCTGTGGTGTTTCCCACGGTTCAGGAAATAGCAAAGGTCAGTAGCCCACAGTGACTAGGGGCCTCTGGTAGCCTGTTCCACTCATGCTGTCCCCCCTGCCAGACAAGCCCTGGGCTTTGCTGAGGGGGACACAGCATTGTCTTCTGGCAGAGCCTGCAAAGAGGCATCGGGGAGGTGCAAATTCCACCCCCATCATTGCACAGAGGTGGAACATGGCCCATGGTTTGAGGAGTGACCTGACCTCTCTCTTGTCTCTCATCCTTTTATCTAACACGACTTCTTAATTCAGTTACCACGAGCGCTAGTGAGCACATCCTGGCACTAACCGGTTCTCTTTTCTGCCGCTAAATGTTGTCATAGCTAAATGTTTTGTTTCAGTTTTCCATGCTCCTGCTATTCTGTCTGGAGAGGTCCTTGGGTTCTTGTTTCATGTGTCAGCAAGAACGTAGATGAAGTAAACTTAATTGTGAACATTGCTTTCTTGAATGTATAGCCTGGCTTCAACTGGTAGTCAGTCTCTAACGCCCGTGGGGAGGAATTATTTCAGCGCCCTCCCCACTGCTGTTGTGTTCCCTACAACAGCCGTTTCCTCCTCAGTCTCACAGCACATATAAAAATATATAAGTAGTATTATCTTTAGAAGCAAGTAATACAGAAATCCTCTGTCAACATTACATTGCTCAGCTTTTCTCTAACAATTTGGAGAGACTGAATACAATCCATGAACAAGACAGCAAGCAGACTTGAGAATGAAGATGTTCAGCACCCTGATGGTCACAGCCACACAATTTAATAAACAGGTAAACTGAGAAAGGACTCTATTTATTGGTATCAGGCTTTTCAGGGCACAGAATATATCCTGTGGCAGAGCTGAGGAGATAACAACACAGTAAGGAGCCTTTCATAGACATCTGCAATGCCTGTTGAGATGTGTTGGACCAGACAGCTCAGACAAAACACTGGAATAGAAACACCCAACTGACCACTTAACTGTACTTCATAAAAATTAGGAGAGAAAGAAAACAGAAGACTACAAGGAAAAACCAGCTGAACTATTTGAACTACATGGAGTTGTGCTATGTTCTGTAAATACTTGGTCACACAGAGGTAAAAAATAGGATTTGGCTTGGCCTGTAGAGGTCATCCCTTCACAGTCCTGACAGTTGGACAATAATGTGCGAGAAGACAGAAGCATTCATTTATTGCAAGTTTGGATTAATTTGGGTTTAGATATTTAAACCTGCATATTTGCTCTACTGAAAAAATATCTTGATCTGTGACATCCTTTTCCCTGTCCTAAAACCCAAAAGTTGCATTCACTCTTGGGCAATAGACAGCATACGCCTCCTTTGACTTCAAAATAAGGTTTAAACGGGATTTACTTGGCTCACTGGTTTGTACTATCTTGCACAGAAATAAATTTTACCCAAAGGCTGCTCCTGCAAGCATCCTTCCCTCTGGGCCACATAACAGGCTGGAGACTGGATTCAAACAGGAGGAGACTCTGACACAGAAGAATTCACCTGCATTTGTTAATTAGGGGAAGGTGATGTGTAGAACTGTGGGTTCAGGATATTCAGAATATTGTGATAAAGGTTTGATATTGGGTAGCAAGGAGTTCTGATGCGACATTTGTAGGGTTTGACACCAGCTCTTAATTGTACTAAAGTTACTAGGAGTCTCGATAAAACATCTCTAAAATACTGTGTCTGTCTTGTTATTACAAATATAGAAGTGATATGACGGGAAATACTGTGAATTTTAACCAATGGCATAAAGTACCTCAAATGTATGTTGAAATATGTATATTATGTAAATTAGATTGCTTTGGATGTGTAGGGCTAGAAAGGGCAGGTTCATTAAGTAGTTGCTTGGTGTGCTAAAGAGCTCTTCCCAAGTTCATCTTCATCTTTAGACCCAAGAGGTGTTAAATTCAGGGAATAAGCCCTTACTAGAAAGGTCTTACTCTGTAAAAATAATTCTTTAATTTTTAATAGTAAGTATATTAGCTGTGCCTCTTGATTTCTGTCATGCTTCCCTGTAATAATTTTTGTGTGACTAATCAGAGTTGAATCTAACAAAAATTAAGTGTTAATTAAGCTTTATCTAATCTCAATCTAATCTGACAGCATCAACCCACATCTGCTGCTCTGCTGTGCACTCCTATTTGGACCACCTACTATACATGGATAATTAGGTGTCGCAACTGCTATGGCATCTAAATTCAAGAGAGTGCTGAGTGATTCAGACAGCCATCTTAATAGCCAGACCCACCAGTCCCTGCCTTCTTAGACGTGCAATGCACAGGAGTTACTGTGATGTTGCATCTAGCAACCTAGCCCAGTGGAAGGTAGTCTTGAGCAACCTGGTCTACTGGAAGGTGTCCCTGCCCGTGGCAGGGGGGTTGGAACTAGATGATCTTTAAGGTCCCTTCCAACTCTAACCATTCTATGATTCTATGATCTAGGAGCCAGAAATGGATTCATTTTATGTCATTAGAAAGTTAGGTACCTAATCCAGTCACCCAGGCTCTCCCAGTTGTTCACAGAGAGAAGGCAACTCATTGCCTCCAGAGGGTGACTGGTCAAGATTGGCCTCTGAAATGGATGGGGTGAGTCTGGAGGTGCCTCTGTCCTTCTGCTGAGCGGAGGAGAATGGGGGGCTAACTTGGACACAAGACCATACGTTGAAATGAGACAATTCTCACCTGGTGGTGAATAAGAAATTGCACAGGCACCAAGTCTGTAGTGACAGATTTAGGAGCCAAATACAAACGTATTGGAAAGATCCCACTGGGCTTTGGACCGGGCTCTGTCATAAAGACAAGTTCTTATCTGCTGATGATACACTTGCAGGCCAAAGGATGCACAAAAATACTGTACACTTTCTCATCACATAAAGAAGGAAAGCAAATGAAAAGTAGAGAAGAGGCATTTTGTGGCGCTGCCCTTGCATGCATTATCCTTACTTGCAAAGCTTCTTTGTCACACTGTTCCTTCATTCTAGCCTTGGTAGAAAGGGGTGATACAGTGTAGTGCCACTGATTAGAAAAAGTCTGGCTTTGCCTTTAAAAAAAAAAGAGTACAATGGTAGTTTGTTACCCTGCTTCCACGGGTATCGAAGTTATCAATCAAGACCACGACCCAACAAGATGTTTTGAGTTTCTTAATTTCCTCAGCCTGATATCAGAAGGATATCACTGCAATCTGAAGAACTCTTCATAATTACACTTAAAACACTGTTTTTCACAGTTCTGGGTATTTTCAGTGTGTCCACATAAAGACATTTCCCATATTTGCAGTGTAGTCCTTTTGCCCAGCAGTGAGGATGAACTGAAGTTTATTCTGTTTGGGATGATCTGGTTGAAAGCCAGTTAGGCTTTGGAAGTAAGGAAGACTACTGTCTTGGTGAATCTGGGCCAAAATATCAACTTTTTCTGCCTTTGATTCCTACAAGGTCTGCACAGCCAACACCATTACCAGACAGGAGGGCTGAATGGTATCATTATTATTTTGAGTCACCAACACAAAATTTTCCATTCCTTCTGCTTTTGAAAACGTTAACGTTTTAATAGGACAACAAATTTGTCATTAATAGCTTCGTTTAGCCTGAAGAAACTCTGGTGCTGGCAACAAATTTTGGGAATGTGGGGACCCAACCTCCTTCAGAGCTCAAACTGTGGAAGCTTGGCTGGAGAGGGGGGGAGTGCTTCTTTGTGCATCATATAGAGATTTCCAGGTTTTACTGGCTGTCGAGGCAGGGTACATTTGGTCTGGAAGGACAGAGACATAGTCATGGAGCAGCCAGGTGGCATTTTGGATGAGAAGAAGTGTACTTTAGAAAAGTCGTATTACACCAAATGGCACGGAAGGGAACGTCTGCAATAAAATATTGTTCAGGTGTGGACCTTAGTAGTAATTTACATGCTTTTAGGCATTAAACTGAATGTGTTCCTTGTTTATTACTCCTGTCTTTACGGAGCTTTTGTTTTGTGGCCTGTCTGATTGTGGCTGGTGCTGTTAATAAGTAAGGGACATGGAGAGAGATGTGCAGAGAACTCCAAACACAAACACCGTCATGGAGATAATGCTTCTGGTCTGCTCCTCTCAAGCTCTTCTGGGGGGAATTACTCCGATTAATGCCCATCTTGTACGTGCAGTCATTTTGCAAGGATAAGGGATGATCTAATGTATTTTCCTCCCTTGCTCAAATCAGACTTATGTAGTCTTTGTCCACACATGCTGCATGACCCGATTTTCCTCTTTGAGATAAGTCTTCCTAAGCTGCTAAAAGCCAGTCTGAAAAGCCAGCTCAGAGGTCAAGTGAGCAGGATTTCATTATTTCACTGGATACCTTTAAGGAGAAAATGAAAGCTTTGGGTCACACTGCTAGTCTGCCAGCATTAGACATAAGCTGGGTCCCATGAAATCTTGCAGTGCTCAGTCCACCAGTGGAAAGCACATCCATTTTTGATGTACCAGTGGTCCCCTAGCCAGGGCACCTATTAGTTTAGATGAATAAAAACAAATTAAAGGGAAAAAACATAAAAAAAATTTCCTGAGGGCCAAGCTGACACCTTACCATCTGGTGTCAATAAAGGTCACCAGAGAGTCACCACAAGGGGAAAAACTCCTGCCAACTTAAGCAGGGCTGTAGGCTCCCTGAGAGTTTGCACAGCTCTGCATGCAGATGGATCACTGGCCTCTGCAAGGAACAGACATTTAAAGGCATGGCACACTGAAAATATGTGGCATAAATGGCACACTGGTTATACAGATAAGCAGATGGCAGCTGATATATTCCTTCCTAACAAAGGAGGACAGCCCTCTTTACAGCTGAGAGACCTATCAGCATCTTTGATATCATTGTTCTTAGGGGAAGTGCTGAATAAAGGGTCTCTGTCTTTTTGAGCATAATTACAACTGATTTTTTTTTCCTGATAAAGAATGTAGTCATTGAGCCATAATGACATTATTTGATGACTTAAATTCATCCTCTAATCCCTCCAAAATGGTATAAATTATTGAATAAGTCACTCAACCCTATAAAAGCACTTTAAAAACATTTTGTTCAGCACAATAATGCTCAGACAGAATGTAGCAAGAGTTACAGTAAATTAGACTCATGCTCCACGCTGGCTGCCACTCAGTACACTCATAGCTAAATTCTCACCGACTGAGTAAGACACTCTGCTATGGATAAAGTAAGACATAGTCAGTTTGAAAGTGTGTTGGCAAGGACCTTTAGTTCCGTCCCATTTTTAACAGAGCACATCCATGTGATTTCTGGAGGTACTATCAGAGAGCTGCACAATGTTGTGCCTTGGAGAGATGCTGTGGTACCTCTGAGCAAGCTCAGAAGAAAAAATACTTTGGGTAGAGCTGATGTTTCCAGCACACCATTTCCAGCATGTAGATTAGCTTCTCAGACACTCCCAGCTTCTCTGCTGCCAGCCTCAAGCAGTGCCCCAAATTAACCCTAAGGGTGAACCTCCCTGCTTAGGAATCCGTGTCCACCAGCATCAGAGCTGCTCCTGTAGCATTCCTGTGCTGTGAGGAAACAGATCTACCCCAAATCCAAGACCACCATGAATGAAAGCCTTGCTGTGTGCACCCTGTCTCATCCTACCACTTCCCATCTCTTAAATGGCAATGGTGATGCTCCAGAAAGGCGAGTCCTCACAATAGTGCGATACTGTGGTAGCAAAGTGGGATCCTCATCTAACTGAGGTCTCTCACGACAATTACGATCAGTTATCATTGGTGATAAAATAACACCAACCATAGATAGATATCTGAAATACTCAGCTGAGAGCACAGTCTGACAGCACTAGTAATCATACGAAATTTGTTAGTTTTTATTAGTTGTATCAGTGTGACAAAATAATTATTCATGATGTTCCTTAACAAAGGGCATGTTAACTGCTTGAGTGTTACCAGTGATGATGACAGATAAAGCACACCAATAATTACAACAACACTGCCATAATTTCTGCATTTGTCTGAATTCTTGATAGGTAACTGACAACTTTATAAAGCTGAAATACCTTCACTAAGTGTCACTATGTGATTCCCTTTACTACTGCCTAATAGAGTTACTACAGCCCTTAGACTTGGGTCACAGTCATGGACTAGCAGATACTTTTGAAGCGCGTCCATTCTGAGGAATTTGACCCATCTTACAAAACACTGCTGAGGTTTGTTCCTGTGCTGGAACGGAGAGCCAGTGTGCTTGGGAGCCAAGCCAAAGCACTAATTCTGCCCAGTTGCCAATGTATTCTGGGAAATGTCTGCCCACAAGCTAAACTTCGGCTTGTTTCTCTTCATCGTAACCGATGCCTCAGCAGAAACCCTGGCCTGTCCTTCTCTGCTGCCCTTAATACTGTGCAAAAATCAGTGATACATCCACAATACAGCAAGATGCAATATAAATTTCCCATATGAGTTGTAGTTGGTTGTAACAACTTTCTCCTATCTCAAATGAAAGAGCATAAGAACCAGCAAACAGCTCCAGTTACCCGAGTATCCTGTTTCCAGCAGCAACTAGTAATAAATGCCTGGTACGGGGAACAGAGCACAAGGCAAGTGTTTCTCCCCCTCGTATACCTTTTGCATGTCACTCGTACTTGTATGCCTCTGTCAGGCCCTCCCATATTTCTCTTTTTCAAGATGGACTGTTTAATCTGTTTCCACCTGGAGGCCATTCATAGCTCTTGATCATCTTTGCTGCCTTTCTCCAATCCTCTTCTAGGGAGAAGAAAACTGCACCCAGCAGTCAAAATGTGGGTGAATCATGGGCTGAAACATTGGGATAATGATGCTTTGTAGTCTGCTTTCTATTCCCTTTCTAATACTTTGTACTTACTATTTGCCTTTCTGATAACTCTTGATCCTGGTATTTTCAGAGAACTACTCATAATAACTCAATATATCTCTCCCGAGCAGTGGCACTTATGTCAGAGCTCATGATTTTGTACATAAACACAGGATTGTTTCTTTTAACCATGTCTGTCACTCTGTATTTATAGACATTCACCATTTCATACAGTCATTCAGTTTTCAGAAAACTTTTTTCCACTTTTTGCAGCTGGCTTTTGGTTTTACACTGAGTAATTTGCATTATGAGCACACTTTGTTACTCACCCCTTTTTCTAAATCTATGTGTCTGTTGCCCCAAAGGTCCTGGCCTTAATCCCAATGATAAAAGTCCTTCATTAAGAACCTGACCATTATCCCCAGTTTCTTTCCTAACTTGATCCAGCTTTCTCTCTTAGCCCATTGATAGTCTGAACTTTGTTAGATAAAAATCTCCACATCTCCTTATTTACATATCAGAACTGAAAGGAAGTGGAAGTTCATCTTAAGCAAGATGGAGAGCAGAAAACAGGTATCTGCTAAAACAGACCCCAAATCTACCCATGTTGGCACTCCCAAATTACATTCTTGGCTGTACTTTCTGTAACCAACCAGCAGACCACTTCCAAAACCAAGGATAAAACCTAAGGACTCCAGTATCCTACATTCTGGCATTTAGAGATGCCAAAACAATCCTACATGTGAGCTAAAGCATCTGGAAGTCTGTTCTAACCTACGCCAGCTAGAATGGTCATGCAGGGACTCCTGTCTCTGACCAAGACCCTCCTTGCATGACTCTGTGCCTACAAAGCAGTGGAAAGTATAAATCCGGTTATGCTGGCTTTCTGGCTACTTGGTGATGCCTGTACCTGAAAAATCTCAGTTGCCCTTTGAGGACAAATGTCCATAGCTTTCGTAGCATTGGAGTGACACATTTACTAATCTCTGTCTTCATCTTTTACCTTGGAAGCCAACATGTGAGGTGCTGACACAATGGACAAAATCCCAGTGTTTGTATCTTGGGGAGAAATAAAGCTACCACAATTGGATTATTACTTTAAGATCTGGATTATTACCTTAAGGTTCCTTACTATCACAGGCATGTTTTGAGAAGTGAGAAAAATACAAGGATCATGGAGAAATTCCTGCCATCATGACCTCTCCTGCAATCTTCTGGGGACCAAAACAGGCATACAGCTGGTGTCTCTGCAGGGAAGACATGGACTGGAGACTGAGTCGGGGCCAATTCCATAATCTCTGAAAATGTAATGATTGATATGGGCTTTTCTTCTCCCAAGATATTTCAGGCTGGAGCATCATTACGTTAAAAGGAAGAGCTGAAAAAAGAGAGTACAGATTTGTAGAAGATAAGGAAAGCTACTGCCTCCTGGAGAAATAATCTTTCCAAGAAAGCATTCAGTGGCAGTAATACAAGGGGAAACGTCCTGATTTGCTAAGACCTCCTCAAGCTTTTCCTTAGAAGACAGAGGTCTATTTTTCAATGCCATCACAAGGCCAAACAGCATTGTTTTACCGGAGGCCGAGGTCAACCTGACAGACAGTTGTTCCAGAGATACCCAACACAGAAGTCTGTGTGACCATTGGGCCTTTCTGCTCATTGCCAGCCAGCTCGTTCAGGAAGATTTGCTAAATGGCTCTGCCAAACTCTGTAACCAGCAATGTGAGACATCAGAACTATATTTTTCCTGTTCCGTGGCTCTTCCTGGAGTTGTGTTGTCCCTGGCTGATGTTTTGACTTGGCAAGGAACAAACTTTCTTTTCATTCCTTCTCTGATCTTTTGAGATTCCCATCAGTAATGCTGGGAGAGTGAAGTCTGAATCATATGGAGCAGGGATGGAAAACTGGCTGAACATCCTCTGGAGAAGACAGAAGTCAGCTGACCCGTTGTGCTTATCACTGCTTTCCACCTCCCACCTGACACCCTCTCCCTGATTCTCTCTTGCTCCACGCTGTCGAGTTTTGAACATTCTGCACATTCAGACAGGAGAGGATTTGTCCAGTGGGATATTCCCTGGAAACTGGCCTTTGCTAAAATCCTCTGTGCAACAGCAGCACTCTCTCCCTTTTGTTATGACTCAGATGAGTAGGCCCAGTGACTCAGTGGTTTGGAGAGCTTAAATATCAAGGGACTATTGACAATAGCCTTCCCTAGCTTGAGTAAGGATTACAAATCTCAGTGCTTTGGGATTGAAAGAGCCCCTCAGCACCCGCCCAGCTCTTTAAGTTCTTTATACCCTCCCTCCCCCGTATTGCAAAGGCATGACCAGGTGGTACTCAGATGAGAAATTGGAAATAAAACTTCCTTCTTTCCTGTGGCTGCTTCGGCATCACCCTGGGATCTTCAGGGAACAGAGTCAGCATGAAGAGATCAGCGTTATCCCACAGTTTCTGACCTCACAAGACCCCGAAGTGTTTTAGTGTTTCCTCAACCTGCACCTCCCCTGTCTCTTTCCTCCAAGAAAAGGAAATATAAGCACCTAAGATCATTGCCATATTTCTACTAAAATGCAGAGAATTCAGTTGCCAGAAGGCCTCTGGACAAGCTGGCGATGGAAGTTTGAAAGCTGCAGATGAGAGCAGTGTGCCCTTGTCTCCATGCCAGGTCCTCCCTCCTGTCCACCACAACGAACGCACCTGGCAGCATTAGGTGGCATGGCGCTAGCAAAGAGTAGGCAGCAGAAAACCAGCCATCTCCAGGAGCTGGAACAGTCTGAAAAGCACATAATGGGAGATGGAGAAACTAAGCGAAAAGAAAGAGAGAGGTTGCTAAATGAATGAGAGCAAAAAAAAATTGTAAAGAATTATTATTGATTTGCCTGAATGTGCCTTTGTGTATACACATAGGAAGGACCCAGAATCACAGTGACCAAACTAAAGATGCTATCCAGCTAAATACGTGTTTACTTGTTTGCTTTGATGCAGGCTAACAATAAGGAGCAGAGAGGATGAAAACATTCTCAAATAATCATACTCTTAAAAGATTACATTAAGCTTTGATACACTGTTGATACATCCAGGCAGGAAGAAAAGATTATTTGAACTGAATGCGATTTTTACATATGTAAGTAATTTTATTTGTGCACATTTTTGTTCTACTTTCTAGGGGAAGGAAAATGTGATGTACTGTGAATGCCTAAAAACTTCATCTTGACATTTATCTCATTTGTTGAAAACAGATCCCTCTGAATTGATTCAATAAAAACTTCAAGTGCCAAGTTTCCTGCTTGGAGCAATTGCTTGAAACAGTGAATGAAGGTATTTCAGTACCCTTCCCCCTTTTTTTTTTCAACCCCACAAAACCACCATTTTTTTACTTCCAAATGTTCACTCTTCATTATTTCTTAAAAATGTTCAAGTTTGACAATGACATTGTGGCTACTTTTTGTTTTGTCCTAAGTCCCGTAAATGCCTTCTCCTGCCAAATCAATAAGCAACCAAGTGAAGATGGGAAAGAATTAATGCCAGACTTTGTTGGAGGTACATAGGTTTTTGGCAGCAGACGTGTTCAAACACATTAAAAGTAAACAAAACATTTGCTTGTACGTATTTGCAAAAAGCTATCAAGTTTTATGACAATAAGAAGGCAGCTGCTTAACTACTCCCCTGGTGTTCCAGATAGGATTTCAGAGCGCTAAGACTGCCTTGCATGTCATTTGGCACATTTTGTAGAGGGACAGCATACCTTATTTTTCACTAGGAGGGAGAAGCAGCACTGCAGCACTGACAACAGCAATGCTGCTCATGGGCTCTGAGTACACGTAGAATTCTTGGAACAGCAGGATTTACAACCTCCCTTCTTCCTCTGGCTACTATTATTATTGGAGTTGTTATTAGTATTGTACTAATTTAATTTAATTTAATTACATTGGGTGTATTATTGCATTCTGACAAATAAGTCCTCTGGTGTTAAAGTCTTGGGACAAGCACAAAGAAAACTTTTCAGATATAAGAACTAAATTCAGGAAGCTTGGAGAGATTGAATTTCAGTAGTAGTTAAATTGCAAAAGACACAAGTTTGTCCTCCCTCCTCTTCCCGATGATCCACTTCTCTCATAATTGGAACAACCAACCCCTAAGCTTCCCATGGTGCTGCTACCCAGAGCCCACGTGAAACTCACTGGTAGCAGGGATGGCATAAATGGTCTTATTCTCCCATCTTCATGTTGTTGGGAAAAATCACGCAAAAGATGTCTCCTTGATTTTGAGAGCAGCTGGCAATGATGCTTCTAATAGCATGGATTCCCTATAGAAGAGCACGTCCATCCGCTCACACCAACGAGAGGAATAGGTAAACCCATGCCCGAAGGTGAGGTGCTTCATGAAGTGACCCCTCATGGAGACCGGCGTAAGAGCCCCAACAAGCTGTTAATCCTCCAGTGGTCTCAGGATCCAAGTGAGGGAGAAAAGATTTGAACTTTCAAGCAAATGAAACACAGCTCATCCAAAGGTCACTTTCTTAAATTCCTGGCCAGCTCGTTGGCTGGTTAGCCGCCTACACACCCAGCTGCCCAGCTACCCATGTGACTGCCTATTATTTTTCATCACCATTAGATCTTAACTCCTCCAGATCTTTGAGATACAATTTTTGAAGAGCTTTGAAGATTAAACTTTACAAGTCTCTAACAATTCACAGTTTTGCAAGTCATTACTATGAGCTAGTGGTTGCTGCCAGTGCAATGAAGACATGGAGCTTCCAAGTGGAATTAAGTTGACAACACAAAATAGATATATGATGCACCTGCATTTCTGCTCTCTCCTTTCTCTGTTCGCATTCTCTCTCCCACTCTTTTCTTCTTTGTCCTTGATATCTTCTTTCTACTTCCCAGTCCCAAGATCCACCTAAGGATGTTGCCAGGGTCTCCTGCTGCTCAAGCAAGACCTATGGTTCATGGTTCCCAAGGGCTTAACACTGGGCTTGAAGCCAGTGGGAGCATCTAATGGCACACGCCTGTTCCCATCCACTCCGACAGGAGCAGGATCATGCTGCACCTATCCATTTTTAAATGGGTCCCTGTAAGGCTCTGAGCCGTATCTCAGGTAGCATATGAAAGTGGAGCCCCACAGCAATATACATTTGGATATGGTTGGACTCTGATGCTAAAGAAGGATGCTTGAGCCTATTATTTTTAATTCCTATCAATACGTGCTGTGAGGTATCATTTCTCCTTTTCCATGACAAACTGACACAGGTATCTTTGTTACTGTCAGTTCATCCAACTCCAGTTTACAGAGGACTTCTCTCATGACTGCTGCCCAAAGCATCTTATTCAGATGGGCTCCCATGTGTGTTGTGCTTGCTTTCTTTTTCTTTTTTAATCAGCTGGCATAGCCCCAGATATTTCCTGATAAATCATATCTAATGTCTGCCTTGTGGTTTTCTGATGTGAACAACAACAACAACAAAATAAAAAACCAAAGTGGTAAAAAGCAATATTAAAAACACATTTGGTGCAATCACACACTGGGGGGAAATGAAGGAAGCACTAAGCTCTACCTACTTGTCTACAACCACCTTGAAAGTTTGAAAGTTACAGTGAAAACACAGTGGGTTGTAGAGAGAAGCAGTAATGAGAATCAGAGGATTAAATCAAAAAACAATTAACAGTTTTATTCTTGACATGCTGTTTCCTGCATTTGGTTTCATTTTATCTTTATCATTCAAACATTTGCATAAGTGCTTAACTAAGGTGTTAGTAGCATTACTCAGTGAAGTTCAACATTTTGCTGGATTAGAGACACCCATTTATCAGTCCCCACTGATGACAATTATTGTTATTGCGGTTCCCGCTATTAAAAGCTTTCCCTTCCAAGGCTTCTGTGGGCTTATTTTTCTTCCCTCTTACATTTCTAGATTTTTAACCTTTTATTCTCCTTTATATCCACTCTTGCTGATTGTCCTACATCTTTCTATTCGACCTCTTTCTCTCTTCCCCTCCACACTCTCCTTCCCAGCCTTATGCAACCACGAACAGCGGTGGTGGCCGTGATTCAGCAGCTGCTCAGCCAACAAGGGCCAGACAACCATCCCACCAGGAGGAGAGCGGCAGCTTCAGCGCTCCGAGCTGCGGAGAAAGTGAGAGGTGGGATTCACCCCTAGCTAGTGGCTACTCATGGACGTTGAGTGTTAATTTAATCTTCCTTATCGTTTACTCACAGCTGCTTTCAACTCTGCTTCTCCTTCTGACAATGCCCAAATTTTCCAGCAGATGGCGTCTCCCCCTAACTTCTACTTAAGCTCAACCATGTGCCCAAAGACGGAGCCGGCAACTGCTTTCCTCTAAAACAACCAATTTTACGATCTATCTGTGCAGGAAACGTGCAGAAAGAAAGTGCAAACAGGAATGAATCTGCATCGTTACACGTTCATTTTGCAGCTTGAGCTAATATGTTTCTTTCAATGTTCAGGCAATTATGGTTTTTCATCCCTGGAGAAGAACCAATATTTATTCACAGGTCAGCTCAAAAAAAGCAACCAACGAGTGCAGATTATTTGCATCTATTACAACAGGAACTCTAAAATGGAGTATAATTTATTACTTAACCAACCCAAATGAAAGCAGCAATAAGAAGGGCAATGAGGCTGATGTACAAGACCTTCCCTTCTTATGCAAGAGCTGTAGAGCTGGAGCAGTTGCAACCCTCAGACAGATACTGCATGAACACATGCAGCCGGAGAACATTCCCTTGTGCCCCCTTATGTAGCTGCGTACCGTCTTTTCATTTCACCTCTGAGGACGGTGTGAGCTTCACTGGGTGACACCCAAGAACTTTGTCCCAGTGGTTTGGTAAGTTTAGATAGGCAGGATTTATATCAAGCTTTGACTAGCGGAGCCACAGCAGCACTGTCAGCTCTGTACATCTTCAGATCCACCTCTAGATGCTCCTCAGAGCCCAATTCCTCTGTAGGCCATGAAAGAAACGGGGAGGGAGAAGGGACAGAAAGTTGGGGAGAGGAGGTTTGGAAGAGGATGGTGGGAGAAGCTTTTAGGAAAAATGTGAAGGACATATTGATGGGATGCACTGAAGGAAAAATTTAGGACACTACCACTTCTTGGGAAGCCAGCACACTGGCTAAGTCCAACTCTATTCTATCTCCAGTTAGCATTGCTTCACTGACCAGTGAAAACCAGTATACTGGAGGAATACAGACAGAGCTTTTCTTTTCAAACTTAGCTGTTATGGCTATCAAATGAACAAATAGAAATGATGCTACTGGGCTGGTGTGACCACATATAATTAACTACCATAACTTGACCATGAAATGCTTACAGACAATTCTTCACAAATAGTCCAAAGTTTAAAAACATCCCTCCAGATAAAATCAAGCTATGCAATTATCTGAATGTCAGGAATTTGCATCGATGCCCTACATACAGAAAATGAGAGTAAGTATGTAGAGTAAATGAGCCACTATCTCAGGTCTAACTTTTGACAAGTCAGTCTCCCTGAATGCAGTCTGCTGAGAATACCAGTGAGTCACGTTCATAATTGGATTTAAGAAGTACACAAAACAACAATCACAGAAATGATAGTAGACAAGAGGAGCTGTATCAAAGATACATTTTTTTTCAGCATTAAAGCTAAAAAAGCCTGCTCATATGAAATGTGATTAGCACTGGCACACTTCTCATATTTGTTACATTTATTATTGCTATGAAATTGCACCACTTGTGTGCACAATGCTGCAAAGATGATGATCTTAGAGTGCTTTCAGCCAGAAGTTGACCTAAGGCTTTATAATCTGAAGCCTCCCTCTTGGAAAGGCAGACAAAGCCAAAACAGAAACCGAAGATGAAAAAAAACCCCAACATTTAGTGCAAAATCCTGTGTAAATAAAAACTGGATCTCTACAATATGTTTGCTGATACTCTGTTCACTCACATTTCTAGATAATAAGTGAGATTTTATAAAAGCTGTCAGCCAGAGTCTGTTCCTGTTGCAATCACTGCCCATTTTTTCAGTTGGAGAGGGGCAGATAAACTGAAGTTGTATGTTTTTGAAGTTACTACCCTGTCATTTAACTGGAGTGGTCATTTCCTTTAACATTTTGGACATGAATTCCATTCCCAAAGAGAGAGCAGCTCAATGGCAAGAGTTGCTCATGCAACACGTGCCAGTTTCAGAGCATCTCCAGTAGTTCATTTAAAGCGTCCATCTAAAATCCCCTGAATTTCTGGGGAAACTGTCTTGGTTGGGACTTTAAAACAGAACCTAAATTATTATTTCAGTTATAACATCTCTTCCTTAAATGCCTTGTTTGAATTTTAGTTGCTCTCAAATTTCTGATTTGAAGCACATAGTAAATGGGCAGCAGGACACACGTTTGCTGGGCAGTTTCCCCCCCCACCCCCCACCCCCCAAAGGCAGTTTGGTGCCTTAGGAAAAAGTCAGAAGAGAAGATTAGTGCACCACAGGACCCTGTTTGATCCCCCAGCAGCACAGCAGGAGGTGGTGACCTGGGTCCTCAGTCCCTGAGGGGAAGGCAGGCTGCAGCAGGGACCTTCGGGAAAGAGACACATCGGGGAGGTTTAACACAGAAGGCTATATTTCATGAGACCCTGGGAAACAATTACAAATTTTAAACAACTCTTGGTTTGGGTTGTAACAACTGAGAAGAGTCTTGCCCTGGATTGGCACCAGGGTGAGCAGCTCATGCAGGAGACTTGGTAGCAGGAGTCTCCAAATCCAAGGGATGCCAAACACAAGCCAGGGGCTCAAGTGAGACAACAGCCGCTGAGCAAGGGATGACAGTCATAGCCGAACTGAAGTCCCATCGGCTATTTATGCAAATACATGGGGCCACAGGACGCTCTCGGTTCTTCACTGAGGGAACAACTGAAAGCAGGGTGATGCAGAGCCGTGTCGGGGGGTGTGTGTGCTGCAACCACCTGGCACACGCTCAGCGTCTTCCCCTCCCCGACACAGGCTTGGCAAGGTCTGGATGGCTGGGGGAGGAAGGCTCCCCCCAGAATGGCAGTCTCTTTTCTTTTCCCCAAGCACCGGCTAAAATCCAAAGACACAGGCTCGCCTGCACTCACAGATGCAGTGGAGACCATGAGGGATTTCAGTCTTGGAAAACTAAGATCCCCTTCTGCCTATTCACTAAGAGTACAGGCAGCTCTGAGAAATGCCTTTGTGCTGGGCTTGTAAGGGGCAGCCTTAATTATTCCCGTTCCTCTTAAATCGTCTCTTTGTGCTACGGGCTCAGTCGTGATGATTTTTCATTTGAGAGGATTGCATCACATCAGACACGGGGCCATAAATCCCCGAGAACGAGCAGACTAGTGACAGCACTGGCCTGTTTTACAGCAGGAAAGTGTAAAGTTTATTGTCATTTTTAGAAGTGAAATGATTTTAAAATGACATAATCTTAAAGAAAAAAAAAACAAAAAACAAACCAAAACACAACTCACTAAAAGCAACACTGCAGAAAGTTAATGTCTTCCCCAAACAAAGTGACCAGGTTATGGGAAGGGGTGGGAATGGGTGTGCTGGTGGAAGTGGCCAGAGATGAATGAAAACAGGAAAGGAGAGTAGCTCTGATGTGGCTGCGATGGCCTGAACACCTTAACCCTTTGCTGTCCCTTTCCAACACTCGTGTGGCTTTGGGCTGCCTGGCCTCAAAAGATGTTCTGACCAATGAGTGTTCTCCACCTATGGAAGGGATAGATGGGCTCAATCATACCCCAAAGAGCTGCATACTGGGGCACATCCCTCTCAGGCTGTCCCTTCCCTGGGGACAGCCAGCCATTGGCACAGGAGAGAACTGAGAGGCCCTGGGACCAGGCTTTATTTTGACAAAACATTTGGAAAGGACATACTGAGATTTGGAGGAAGGGATAGCAAAGTGCAGCCCAAAGATCTGGCTCGGCATTGTGCCAGTGTGGCATTTCAGGTGTGGATGGGGAGGCTTTTTCCCATGTGCTCCGCACTGCCTCGTGCTGCTCCTCTGAAGCCAACAGTGCCCACTCCATGCTGAGAACTTCAAAAGCACCAATCTAGGGTTTTCCATTCTGTTGTTGCCCAGCCACGCTGGATGGGAGCACGTCTGCTGTCACGTGGGACTTGCTGAGCTACCAGGGTGGGGAAAGAAGCACCTCAAGGAAAAGCAGGGGACACAGAGTGAGAGGAACCGAGCCCTGCTCTGCATGCCCCAGTGTCACCTTTAATGGGGAACTTCTGTCTTTGGCTGGAAAAGGATGCAAAGGCTCTCTTCTGCTCCTCTAAAAGTTGTGCCTAACACTCAAAGCCCCTTTGTGATCAAAACACCAGAGCAAAGCAGGACTGACCACTTCCAAGCAGTGTGTTAGCGGCCAGAAAAGGCAGCCCAGCAGCCCTGGAGGACCACGCATGGATCAGTCTGAATTAGCAAGGCTAGGAGGTCTGCAGGGAGCCCTGCAGCCCAAAGTCTCCCAAGCAGTATTTGAAGCTCATGATGGTTATCACAAAGATGCCTGTACTCTGCATGTTGGGACAGATGGAGCTCCGGCACAGAAATATTTCCCAACCCTGTTCTTGGGGAGAGCCCATGCCAGTTGACTACATAACTCCGCTGCGCTCCTGCAAATCAAGCTCCTCACTTGGTGCCATTACATCAGTTGGCAACATGTCCCAAAAGCCAGCTTTTCTTATACACCCAGCCTCCACTCCACAAGTGTTGGGTTGCATTTTCAATTCAAAAGGGCTTACGAACTCAGGTCCCTTCTCCGCGCCAGCCCCAGTGTCTCCAGAGGCTACAGCGTCTCGCAAGCCTAACAAAAGCCAGTGTATGTCTTCCCCAAAAAGCCTGACTTCCACACTCAGAACAAGTGTTTCAGTAAGTTACAAGGGACATTTCTGTTCAGACAAATGCATTTCTGCAGCCAGCTGCAAATCCATCTAACAGTAATGTTTCTATTTCAGTAGGCAAGTCTATTATGTCAGAAACCGTCTAGCCACAATCATTCAGAACACAAAAGCAATCGCATAATCCCCTTACTCTGTGCGAGATAAGCAAGGCTCCAATAAATGGAGCACTTCTTCTCTTGAGGATTTAATCCCCATTTGAGGGTTTTTTTATTGTCATTATTATCCTTTCTAATCACCTAGGAGTAAGCAAGGATTTCAAATGAAAACTGCCCCTCAAGATTTCCATTTTTATATACATGTATATAACAAATATACATGCATGTATACACACACATACATATAATTTTGTGTATTCACTCGTAAGATTCACAAGAACTTCTTTTATTCTGATTCCACAAGCGGAATCCCTTTCCAGCAGAAATATGAAGTGCCGCAGCTCCGTGCCAGTGGTTTCAAGTTGCAGGCTTTAAGCTTTCTTTGACCTTTGTACAGAATTTTAATTCTTTCTTTTCTTTCTTGCATTTCTAGCTCGAGGGTGATGACGGAGACTTACTGACTCAAAGGGGTACCATCACCCCAAAAAGCAACTGAAAAGAATGAAAGTTGTGAGCTTCATAGGAATCATCGCCCAGTAGGCAAGGTAAGTAATAAAACAAACTTACGGAAAATAATTCACCAGATTTCTTGTCTGTTTTGACAGTAAAAGGGAACACCAGCTCTTTCTCTTAAGTAACAAGACATTTGCAACCAGGGAAAGACATCACGTCCCCAGTCCTGAACCAGGTCGTGGGCTTGAACAGCTTCTGTCCCTGTTGGGACCCTGTGTCCCACACTCAGTAGTGAGTTTCTGGACTGGGTTGTCCTGGCTGCAGGCCTGGGAGAAGGAAAAAGCAGCTTCATACCATTTCCTTTGGCCTGGAAGAACTGTTTTCAGGATAAGTAGCAGATTGCTACTTCAAATGAGGAGCAAGATAGAATAAAAAGCCAGGAGATGAGAGAGTGAATCAAGTTTACAAGAAACTTCTTGGTCATGAATGATTAAGTGAAAAGATATTCCTCCCTGTTATAATGCTTCACAATTAATGCAGCATTTAAAGGATAATTAAGAGATGATATATATGTGAAATGGATCTTGCTGGGAATGCTTTGTCTTGGGTTCAGCCTTCAAAACCCGACATAGTTTTGCTTATGCATACACGGCTGGCAAGAAGACCCGGCTCCCTCATCACAGCAAAAGTATGAAAGAACAAAAGTTTATACCAAAAATGCGTAACACTGAGAGCTGCAGGGTTCTGGGATCACTTCTGGTACTAAAAGCAGGCGTGCAAAATGAGGGTAAGTAAACCCAAGTCATTCAAGCATTTCCCTGTAGCCTGGGGCACAGACCGATACCAGCGAGGCACGGCAATAGCAGGAAAGGGCCCTACAAGAGCGTCTGGTCAGGCCACAGGCAGACAGTAGCAAGGGATCAGCTTGGTGCTTTTTAAGAAATTATTGTCCCCTCAACTTGATGCCATCTCAATGTTGGTCTTAATGAAGTGATTTTATTTCGCACTGCAGATTCCCAGCGGAGATCCTGGACTGGTGTGGTTACTAAATACCAGCTGAGAGGTCAGGCTGAAGATGTAAAAGCGCTATTTCAAAATTTCAGCCTTGAAATTTGGCTGAAGAGCAAATAATTTAAAGCTGCTGAAGAGCAATCTTTGAAACTGTTCTGACTCATCTTGTAGCTTTGTATAGGTAAAAAGTAATAGCAACTCTTTTGGGATAGGTAACAAAAAAAGCTTTTGCAGCACTTTCCACCAAAGCAATACATGCGTGAGTAGTTCTGGTTATCATATACACACAAAATATCACAATGACATATCACAGTTTACAAACGAGTTTACAAATGTACAATTTTTAGTGCACAGGTTGCCATTTACTTTATCGTTGAGCGCACTGAGGACAACACGTCTGTGATCTGGCTCGCCTTTATCCGCTTTTGCAATAGAAGAGTGAAATAAGCTGCAATAATTACTTGTAGTTATGTTGTCAACCAAAAAATTCTGATGGTAGTGGGATTATTCTTAGGAGTAAAATTAGGCAAGTGTATAAATATTAGCATGAAGATATTATATCACAAGCTTCCAGCCTATGTGCACTGATCAGTGCACTGATTCAGTGATATCAATGGAAGAGAGGAGTGTCTTGCCAGATTTTGAGCTGCTACAAAAATGAAAGTGCTACTGGTGTAGGAGTGAGGATGCACATTTTGAAAGGGTCAAGCATATTGTTTTCAAATCATCAGTGTTTTTCGGAGAAATTGATATTTCAAATTTTTTTTTGTCGAGTGTTTTGTTTTAGTAGTTTTGGGGGCAGGTCTCTAGTCTAATTTAAATACTCAACACTGAAATCAGAAAAAGTAAGGGAAATTTTAAATTCTAGTTCTGATGGAAAGGAATTTATTCTTTATTTCCAGCACATATTAAAGCTGTCTCCACATTTCATAAAGATTAGGAGACCTCAGACTTCCTAGATGTTTCATTTGGTTTGACGATAGAAGTAAGTCCTTCATTGAAACATGACTTTTAAAAGGTATAGTTAGCATTAGATTTAAATTCAGAAAGCAAGAGATTTTTTTTTCCTGTGCCAGAAATCTTTAATACAACTAAATAAATTGAATAAATACAATTAGAAAAATTATTTTATAGAACCAAAGTCATTGAAGTCACTGGAATTGTTCCCATTGACTCCAGTAGTTCTGTAGGATAATACTGTAGATGTCAGTGCATTTAATTGAACGAATTAAAACCTTTCAGTTAAATGAAATTAAATAATTCACAAGGCAAATCCTACCCTTCAAAGGGACCTACCTAAAGAGTAGGAGATTTGCCTGGGGTTCACTTCTAACTGATTCTTCAAGGAGCTACTGGAAGCCTCTTCCCTCAAACCGTTAATTCAATGGATGCACAGCATGAGTCCTCCCATCCCTCCTCGGTCCACTGCCAGAGGTCTGGCATTAGCTGAGGAGGAACCACTAGACAATAATAGTGACAGGAAATGATAAATGCTTTTTGTCTCCATCCCTCTTTTGCCTCAAGGGCAAAACTTTTTATTGCAGCCTGGTGGTTTCACCTCTGCTATGTGCTGGCAGCATGCTTGAGAGCAACCTCTGGTGGGAGCGCTTCCTAGTGAGTGTAAGTAAGTGTACAAAGCATGCATGTGAACAACTCTGTAGACACTGGAGGGAAAAAAGACTGCTGGCACCAGTTTCCGTCCACAAATACCAAACTTAGTGAAAGCTGAAATGATAGAGGTAGGAAAATGAGTATAGGCATAAGGATCACGCAAAATTGGCACCTACTAGCCCAGTTTATTTCCCTGGTTAAATGGAATCTGTTTTGGTTAGCAAGAAACATGAGAGACAGATCCAAAAGTGTGTAACACATTGCCATAATCCCTGTTTGGTGAAATTTTGTTTTCCAGCACTGGAAACAGACTGGAGTATTTGGTCCTTAGGCTGTTCATGCAGAGTCACAGCACAGGTAGGAGACTGAACAGGACTTTCTCGGCACAAACCTCCTCAGCCGACAAATCAACCAACCAGTTACTTTATCATTCACAAAATCATCTGTATGGCCCAAGTCCAGCTGTGGAGATTTTACTGGGGAGGGAGAGGAGGGCATCCTCCCACACCATCTAGTGATGCCTGCTGTGGTGAATGGACACCTGGTCTTGGGACAGTAAAACCCCCTGGTTTCTATATGGCCTCCTGTTGTGCCCCACTGCCTTCCCTTTCAGCTTTGCTACTGCCCACTCAAGACTACATCCCTGTCCTCAAAAAGGGCATGGACTGGCTTAGAGTTTACTAAGGGTAGGACTTGTCCCACAGTTTTCTTTTTTAAGCAGTCTGTTGATCTGTCTGTGTGGTTTTATACAGCCATGCTTTTGTATAGTATCTGCAGTGAACATGGACACTCAGAGGGCTGGGCTCACATTTTCTTTCCATTGCAAAATCCCTCATTTGTGTCTTCTAGCTGCCAGGACTGTGAATGCTACCTGAGGCCTGAAAGTCAGGCTGTGTTCTTCTAGCCTGTGCATCATCACAGCAATAAAAATGTAGCTAACTCTTCTGTTGGTGAACTGAGAGCCAGAGTATGAGCGACTCAGTACTCCCTTAGCTGTCAGTGCTATGTGTTGCTAATAAGAAGGGAAAAAAAGAGTAAAAACTTGTTTCTGTTAGTGAAATAAGCAGATATGACTCATAATGCACACCAGGGACCGATCAGTTGAGTAACAAGGTTATCTTTTTCATTCCTGTCTTTTCTGTCCATAACCAGTGATGCTTTGGCCTCAAAATGAGTATCGCAATAGCGCTACATATAGTCAAAATCTTATTTTAGATGTTTTTCTCCAAAAACCTTAGAAGTTGGAAGGCAAATAGAAATTTAGACAAGACAGATACTCATTTTATTCTCCTGCTCCTTTATTTTACCTTTCTTCTTCCAATGCTTCCGACAGATCTGAGTCTAACTCGAAAGGATACAGTTGTTCCTCCTTCCAGGGGTGACTGTATTGGGTTTTGACAGAGACCTGCTGCCAAGGGCTGGAATCGAATTATGCTTAAACTTCCAGATTCCCATCAGTTGGGATCACTGAACTTTTCTAGCTGAAGGAATCAGCCAATAGTCCAAACTCCTCTCTGAAGGGACTTCAGTGAGGTCTAAACTGAGTACTTAGGCAGCAGCAAGTAGTCTGTAGCTAACGCCTCTGTAGCAGTTCTCAGTTACATGAACCAATCATTCATCCACCCTTTCAAACTGTAGCTACTCAGCATCAAACCTGGGATGACAGCCACCAGCAGCTCTGGATCAGCTTTTCAAAATACCCCATTTTTTACTTTTGGCACCAATGACTTTGGAAGAGGTGGATATGGCAGGTGCATGCTGACTGCTGAAATCAAGTTACATGCATCTGAGAGACAGCTGTCAAGTGAAGAGCTCTAGAAAACCTGACCTCCAGCTTGCTTAAGCATCTTAATCAAAAAAATGTTCTGGCTGAGTTCTCATTTTTGAAACCTTTCAACATGCAATAGCTCTCATGTCTTGCTCCTTCCATCATTAGACAGCTCTACAGAGCTGAGTCACACAGGACTCATCTGGTCTATTGGTCATGCGCCTGAGTCACATGGAGGGAGATGGCTCATAGCAGCAATTCAGGCATGGAGGTGGCACACAGCACCAACCTTGGCCATGGAGATGGCTCATAGCACCAACTCAGGCCACAGAGGTGGCTCACAGCACCAACTTAGGCCATGGTATGGCCTCTGACCAGGCTGCTGGAGCAGGCAAGCACACAACAAGCACATAGCATGTTGCGTCCCCAGCAGCAGCACTTTCCCATGGCTTGGTTTCTGCCCCAGACCCTCTGGCCTACAGTGCATACAGCTCTTGAGAGATCACAAATCCTTCCAAGAAGCTTTGCCAGGCATGGGCTGTCCTGAGACGTGGCAGAGGCCACCACACTCCCTGAAATGGAGGCCTGCCTCCAGGGAGGTATGACACAGAAGCTTGTGAGACTTGTGAGGCTGAATTGGGGCATCTCTATGATGCTGATGCGATGCTGGAAATGCCGAGACCCAGCTGCCTGTATCACTCCAATGAGGAGTCCTGTAGTCCTGAGCTGGACTGGGTCCTAGGCAGGTTTCTGGCAGCTCCAATGCATGGCCTCAGAAGCTGCTAAGCACTTCTGGAGATCTGGCTGCAGCCATGCATGCTGAGGGCTTCGGAAGACTAGACATACTTTGGCTGAGTTGGACGTATGCTAAGATACCTTCAAATCCCTCTGTTGTGTAAAGGAGACTTTACACAGGGGGTGATACAAACAGGTAATGCTGCAAAGCTCCTTCAAGACCCAGGCTTGTCCACACCAGGAGGTTTCCATCACAGCAGACACGCTGACATGGCCCCCAGTGCAGATGCACCATATGCTGACAGGAGTCCTTCTGCTGGCAGCTTTACTGCTGCTGAGTGACGCAGACCAAGCTGATAATAATGCTTGTCTGTCAGCATAGATGTGTCCACCCCAGTGCTTCAGCCAGTGCTGTGACCAGCAAGAAGGAGAAGGGATGGTGGTAAATACCCATTCCTGCAGCTGGCATTGCTGTGCTGGCCCCCATGGAACTGGGGGTCAGGCCACTGTGTATCTGAATTTCATGGGCCTGGGCTTTATTTACCCTGTAGCACATTTATATCACTCTGGGAGCATCAAGAACTTTAAGCCGAGGAATGACTGTGATTTCTACAACTAATTTAATGTCCTTGTACATGGCCACTGTGGCAGCATCGTTGAGGATCCAGCTGGGCACATTCCTGAGTCATGGCTTTATGTTGTGACACTAACAAGTTTTGATCACCTACGTAAAGTTCTCGGGTTACAGCCAGTAATGAGACGAACAAGGACAAATTCTCATTCTCCCTCTCTGCTTATGATAAGGGAAATATGCCTCTTCTCCAGTAAAAAGTGGAATTTCCCACTAGGAGGTGAGGTTTTTTGTGTGTGAATATTTCACACAGCTTTACCAGCTGTCAATGTACAAGCTAATCAAACTTACCTTCAAAACAAAAATTATTTTTTAATTGCATGAAAATTATACATTTGCATGATGAATGTGCAACCTGCTCTAGGTGTCCCTGCTCTGGCAGGGGGGTTGGACTAGATGATCTCCAGAGGTCCCTTCCAGCTCCTGTGATTCTGTGATTCTGTGAATGAGGAATCATATTGCAAAAGAAACAGAGCCTTCACAACATCACTTTAGATCTCATCCTGCTCCAGCATCTTTTTTTCTCGTGTCTTCCGTGAACCTAAGCTCTTCAATTTTCCCCCAAACACATGGTTGTTGGGCCTCAAATGTGACCTGGTGCAGCTCCAGCTGGCCTTCTGCCACCTGCATCTATGGGAGCAGGAACAGCCCTGTTCATGACCATGTTTGAACGCAAGAGATATAGTATAGTATAATTAGAAAAGATTAATATATTACTCAATCCTAAAGGGTCATATAATCATTTAGGACATGGGAACAGTGTCAGTTCCTGATTTAGGAGCCTCAGTTACACATATGACATGCTAGCCATAAAGTAGCAGAAAAAAATTCACAGTGCAATCTATCTTGCTTTCTGAACCAAAACTGTCAGTAGGTACACAATAAAACATCCACCAGAACATGTAAAGTGAATGCTCACCAGACCACACTAGGGTCTGGCGCTTTGGCTGCGTTGCGGTTTCATTTCAGTTATTTGTAACAATACAGCCCAAAGGCCACCCCAACTGCTGTTACTGCAATACTGAACTAAGGGCAAAAAAGGATTTTTCCCATACCCTGCAAGCAAGGTAAGGATTTTTTTTTTTTCCTCTCCAAAGACAATGTGGTCAGAGGAATGTTTAGAAGAGCTATGCTTTTCTGGCAGATACACCCTTTCTTCTTCAGATCTCTTAAATCCATAGTTTTCAGTGTAAGATCAGATGCCTGGGAATCCACAGATTACTTCTGAGGGTCAAAAGGTAACTAAGCAAAGCAAGGTCTCTATTTGCTGTACTGGGTCTGCGGATTTCCTTGAAATACTGCGGGTTCACCAGCTGGAAGAAGTTGAAGAGCACCGTGCTGAGCAGCCTGTCGGAAAGCTAGAAGCTGGAGGAAAGTCACAGAAAAGAATTTCAGATTTTAAATTTTTTTCCTCCCTGAGCAATATCTGCATCTCCAGGCTAAATGTTAGCAAATGCATCTCTTCAGGATGTCCTTTTGCCATGAAATAGGCAAACACAAATTTCTCTCATTCCTTACACCCAGTCTGTAGAAACTGCTGGTGAATCATAAACAAAGTGGGTGGTAAAGAAAAGAAGACAGAAAGAGGAAAGAAGGAAATGTAACAGTCTGCATTGGATCTGTTATCCGTGAGTAATAAGGGCAGTTATGGAGGAAAAAATGTTTATCCCTTGCAATTGCTAAAAGTACCTTTCATCTTGATCACAAAACTTTGGTAATGAGATTATGCCATTTGGCTGTGAAAAATATCATTTTAACTCCACAGTATCCTCTCCCCAAGGATTTGTGCAAACATTACCTCAAACATCAAACATGCATATTTTAATGAACTGTATTAGTCTGCCTTCTATTAAACTACAGTTCAAAACACCAGTGTTAATGAGTTCTTCCCATTTCTGATAAAATAAAAATAGCTAGGAAAAAAATTACTTTTTGCTGACAGGGGGTTTGACATTATTGTGTTTAACAAGTCATAGAATCATAGAATAGAAGCCAAACAATGCTAACCTTATTTTTATGTTCATTTTTACTGTACAGCTTGGGGGGATGAAGCTCAGTGCTGCCACCAGCGAAGCCTTCCTGATTTTCCCCTGTAGGGACCGGTGGGTTTGCTGTGCAGTGCAGCCTCGTGGGTGCAGGTCGAGCTCTGCCCTGTGAGAGCAGCCTGCAAAGTCCAAGTGGGTTTCAGGGCAATTACTTTGGATTTGCACCCAGGCGTAAACGAGAGCGACACCCAAGCGCTGGAAGCAGCAAGCAGTGGTTCGGGGTGTATTTGCTGGGGTGCAAGGGCAGGGACACCAGGCAGATCTGCCGGCATCACCCCCTGCAACGCTTGCTGCGTCGGCCGGCAAGCGCCGAGCTGCTCCTCCGTCCTTGCAAACCGGCTGCCACAAATGCACGATCTTCCCCGCTATCTGCTCCGACTGCTCACAGCGGCTTCCTCCATTCCTTCCAAACTAGGATGCAGTCCCAGGGGGGAGCTGAGGCATCTCATTTTTGGCAAAGACCCTCATTCCCATGAAAGTAAGCGCAGCTTTTACACCACCGTTTAATAACATGGCAACATTCTCATGCATTAGACTCATTTCCTCGCTGCCCTGACTTGAGGAATAAATACTGCCGTAAAGCAAGCTTCCTGAAAGCGAAGCAGTTTCTCAAGCTTGCCTTCTCCTTTGAGACGATGTTTTAAAAAATGCTCAAGCATACTTTTGTCCACACTGTTCAGTGTCATTGCAGACTCTGTACCCTTCCACAGTATACGCTAGACCATGTCAACCCACTTATTTAGAGAGGAAAGGTTTCTGAAAAGCAACTTCAGTTTCTGTGAGCATGACTGAGGCTGCACGCACGTTCACATGGCCTTGGCTGCAACAGAAGTGGGTGTGAAAACATGACCAGAGTCGTACAACAGCGTAGTCATAGGACAGAAGGCAGGGTCTGTGTGTGCAAAGTGTTGTCCTGGTCAAAGCTTATGGCCAACAGTGGAAAGAGCTCACATGGATAAAGATGAACCAAATTGCAAGAGTCTAACCTGGGTTTAAACTGCATCCACTGACCACAGTCAGAGCTGCAGTTCGAAAGCAGCCTGGGAAATACCAGGCTGAGGTGGTTATGGCTGCCCAGGTCTAAATTTCTTCTCTACATGTGCCAGAAGGGGATGGTTTGGGACCGAACTCTTGATGCTCATTGCTGGTTGCTTAAAGGGCTGTACTCACAGCCTGGCCCCACAGCCGAGCTCCTGCCTCCCGTACACCACCCTGCTGGGGGATCCACCTCATCCACCTTCAGCTCCCCAGGAGCCTGGAGAGCTGTGGGATCACCATTCCGCCACCTCCACCGCCACCACACATCACACCACCTCTCTTGGGCACCTCCTGGGGGACAGAGTCATTCATTCCCTGGAGGCCCCTGTCTCTCTCTGTTGACTGCTGAGGTAAGGGGGATGATGAGTGTAAGCGAGAAGCGTCATTTTTAGGTAAGTATAGTCCAGTGAGACAGCTGTGAACCTGAGTGATTCGTAGGTAAAATTCTTCCTCGAGGCCTTTTATATCATATTTCCTGAAATGCAGGAAAAGACCTTCACTTGTGGAGATGAAAAAGCACTGCGTTAAGGTTCCTACAGCACCAGACCTTTCTGTCACCATTACACTGTATTAACAATTTTTAGTGATTTTTATATGTGTGGCATATAAAATTAACAAACATAATTTATTACCCTCTCACACTGTAGCTGAATGTTTTACACAGAGGAGCTATTCATCACTCTCTAACTAGTGCAAACAAACAGGGTTCCACAGTGTTGATTGATGGATGTATCGGGTTTCTTTACTGCTGCTGCTCATATTGCTCTTGAATTAATAACTCGGAGTTTACTTTGCACATTGTTGTCCCTTTTTTTAAAGAGCATTCGAAACACCTACAGCCTGATTCTTATTACTACTAAGGCCCTGTTACACCAAAGTGGCCTGAATATGTAATTAAATTTTTCTTCTATTAAAGGCTCCTTTCTATGGTTGTAATGGTATAAAGGGGATCACAGCCTGAATAAGAATCAGACACAAAATTTTTGCTTAGGAACTTGCAATAGCAGGGAGGAGTAAACAGGTATCGCTGTCACTGTTTCCACAGGTCACCCTAGTAATCAGCAGCAGTCTTTTGAATGTAATGTAAAAAGCAGGCATTAATATTATGGGGGCTTTACTCTCTGCTCAAAAAGGTTCCTGCAATAATTAGTTTAGAAATTGACTTTCCTTCATTTTTTGCAAGAAACTTTTGGAAGTGAGCAGGACTAGTACTCTGATACTATTGCTTTTGGCTTCTCCATGACATGCCATTCCAGTTTGCATAAGTTATAAATGGCTGAAAATCACCATTTCCCTTCCATTGCTTGTGTTCCTCAGGACATTTCTACCACCCTGTGAAAGCGGTCATTAAAATTGCCTTGAAGGCAGCAACGGGAGGAGCAAATATGCCAGTAGAAACTGCTGGGGGGCGCTAAGCTCTTCCAGAGCTGCCATCTTTAAAAAAAACCCTTCCAAGAGGCATGGCTCACGATCACATCCCTGTGCCTGCTCTCACAGCTCAAAAGCATCACTTTCACAAGCCCTGGGGCTGTTGGACCAGAATGGGCCAGATCTTCTGGAGACCAGTCAACAGGCAAAATACTGCTGCTATGAGGGTTGGTAGGTTGGGTTAGGTACGTCTGTTAGGAAGGTAGGTAGGTTAGGTAGGGTAGGCTGGTAGGTAGGTTAGGAAGACATGGCTAATCTGAACTCCCCCAGACCAGGCACCGTTTCTGGCATTCTTTGTATTAATAACCTTTTCTGCTACAATCAAGTGGAGTTACTTCTGTGGCTCCAGACAGAAGTGTGCATTACAGTGGTCAGAGTGATCAAGAGGAGATGTTCAGAGATGGGCTATAGAACAGAACCACTATATGCTGGAACTATCCTCAATATATCTTCTGGCTTCTGCCATTTAGGGATTTTCTGAGTGCAACTTTGCATCTACGTCATGGTATTTGACTGCCCTTGACAAATATTTCTGAATTTGCCCAGCCCCTACTTCGAATCCATGCCCACTGTTGGTATCCACAATGTTGTGCAGCAAAGATGCCTACAGAAAGTGTGCCCCGCCATTAGGTATATGACGCCTTCCTCTTGCTTGTTTTGCTGCCTGACAATTTCATTAGGTGTCTACAACTTTCCTGCTAGGAGAAACAGTGATTAATTCTTCTCTATTAATCTTCCCCATGTCATTCATGATCTCTATCTATATCTCCTCTCTCATGCCTTCTCATTGTCTGAAAAGTCTCTGATTAATTATGAGGAAGCTGCTTCTTCCCTTCCATACGTTGCCTGAGATGTATGTGCAGATTGCAGGTGGTGTTTGCGATGCAAACACCTAGAGGTACAGTGGCTTTATCCCGTATGTGTGTGTATATATATATATACACACATATATATACATATATATATATGTCTGTGTGTGTGTGCGTGCGTGCACTTCCCACTTCCACCACAGTGACTCCTACCATTCCCTTTGCCATTTTGAGCAAACTTGGGGAGGGTATTTCAGGTGAGTGCAGACTTCATTTCCTTCTCATTCACTGCAGGGCTTGCCCCGTGTTTCTCACAGGACCTCAGTAACACTCTGAACTGATGGACAAGATGTGTAAATGGATATATATAAAGTTGTTGAGATGCAAATTCAGAAGTCCTGATGTGAAATCGTTTTCTCCTGTGATCTACATTAGAAAGTGTAGATCTTACCTTGCATCTATTTGCCATTTTGTGAAGTGTTAAGATACTACTCTAACATACATGAGCTCATTTTGATCACACACAAGTATTGACACATAGCCTCCCTCAGCATGGAATGTAAACCTCTGAATTTTTAAACTAGTTTAAACTATACATATTTAAATATTAATGAAATTAAATTCTGACCGCTTTGGTTGCTGAAGCCTCTAAATCAGAAGTTTTCTGAAAATAGCCACTGACATCTGTAGGAATCTTTGCCTATCTGAATTTTTGACTGGGGAGTGCTTGGTCAAAAAAATTTAATTTGAAAAATTTATAAAAACTGCAAAGTTTATGCTAATTCTGAAGCCAACCCTATTTTGGAGACTCAAATTAAAGCCGTACTTATGCATCTAAATAGATGGCCTGTTTTCACAAGTACTGATCTACTTCATCTCTCCTCGACTCAGTCACTTGGTACCCAGACACCTATGTAGATGCACCACATGCATTTCTAATGCTTTAACTTCACCAGCTGTGTTAGAAAAAGGTTTTGATCTCACCATCTCAATTTTTAACCTTTACAGAACAGTTAATAGTTACTCACTTCACAGAAGCTTTATGGATGAATTAGTGTGTACAAAACAATTAGCATATATTACATAATTTCATTATTTCTGCTATCACTACTATCTCAGTGTTCCTACTGATATTTGTGCATGACCTTAACTTGGTTTAGTTTTTGCTTGTAGCATTTGTGTGGCTAAAATAACACAAAATCTGGGCATTCTACATCTGTTTTCTTTACTAACATCTATAGCGTAATTCTAGCTCCTGCATTGTTTTGTTGCCATAAAAAGACCAGAGATGAAAGAAAAATTTGGGAAAAGCACAATAAAGACTATCCCAAATATTTACCCTGGGGGACACAAAAGACCAAGAGGCACCTTGAAAATGTCGTGCGAGAGGACACGGGGCAGCAGCCATTTGCTTGCTTCTTGCCCTGAGAGTAACATACTATGTTGTCCAGATCCATAGGCTCAAACGCAGATACCAAGACAAAGTTATCTAATTAGCAGCCTCACAATTGCCTCTGGGTTTTGTATATTGTTTTTGTCAGGCTTGGTTTTGCATAGGAGTCTCCTCTGTTTGAAAGACTATAATGAAGGTGATTAAAATGATTCATTAACATTGTGCCCGTTTGAGCAAACAGTCCAAACATTTCTATATTCCCTGGTATCAAGCGCATTGATCTTCACACAAATGTCCAAAGGTCTCTTAGCCTTTTTAATTTTTTCCACAGCTTGACTTTAATTAATGATTCATGTGCAAATTTATATACAATTACTGTACCAACTGACTAGCTTTTGATTTGGTTTGGAGGGAGAAAGAGAGGGAAAATATCCTTAGAGCTCATAACAACAGTAGGCTGTATATTTAAGTGAATGCTACCATTAAATGTCTGCAAGTCTATCTGGTGTCCCTAGCCATGCCATCTGCTCCACTTTGCTTAATGCTGGCCTACACAGTTCCCCACTTGGTTCCTTCAAAGAAAGGGCCACATGAGACGACAGCCAGAGGGCTATTTTGTGTTTTGCTATGAAAGCAGAGGAGTAGAAAGGGATCCTATTTTTAAATTGAGTGCCTTGCTATCACATATCATCTAACATTTACTCTAAATTTTATCTTAAAAGCAGTTAGGTTTTTGGCCACCAGGACTCTCCTCAGGAAAGCCAAATAATTTCTCCAATTGAAGGGAATGTGTTGCTAATTTCCAGCCTAAATTTACTTATGGCCAATTTCAAAGGTGGTTACTAGGTACACTGCTTGGAAAACTTGTCAGAAGAAAAACAGGGGTGGATATGTTAAAGCTATATGGTTTTTGGACTGACATTCTCTAGATCTGCATAAATAATTTGGCTACGGACACATAAATCCTACTCTGCCGCTTTAAAAAGCCCAGGCTTAATAGGGGCATGAATGATTGTATCTCCACAAACCAAATTTCATTAGTATTTTCAGGTGGTGAGTCCAACGCTCCAGAAAGCATTTCAGGAGAATTAAAAATCTGAAGGTGTTTTTTTTTTTTAATGCAGTACATATACGGCTATGGAAAACCATCTGAAGAAGTGCTCCAACGCTTCCCGGGGCCCTGGAATTTGGCCCACAGAGGAGTGCTGCTTCTGAAAAAGGCCACCCTTAATAGCGCTTTGAATTCAAAACAAGATTTTGACAACACAGCTGTACTTTGCCCATGAAGTAGATTTCATGTTTACCAGAGGCCTGTAATTTGTGGATGGAGAGTTATTTACTTCTTTTAAAAATAAAACTCAGCAGTGAAAACCCTACATGAAGAACAGAAGATGCCAAAATCAAGGACTGCAGCACGTTCGGGTCTCCTGCATCGGTGTGATGGATACTGCTGCTTTCTTGCTGCGTTCAGCAGCCCACGTGGCTGTGAGATGTTTCTCCAAGGTGTTTCAGCTCCCCAGAATCGGTGCTGAAGAAGAACCAGGGCTGAGAAGGGACAGTCGCTGGCATAGAAGTACGAAAGGAGGGCTGCATGATTAAAAGTAATTATAGGGCTGAGAGGAAGACAGCAAAGGAAGACTTTGCACCCTCCTTGTGCCATTCCACAACCGGCCAAAACGGAAGAGGAATCTGGGTTTCAAGTACCTTTGGCTTTTTTTAAGAAACCCTAGCCAAAGACAAAAAAAGACAGTCTGTATGCTATTGCTAGGAACATGTTAGTGAAACAAGTGAGCTGGTCATGCAAACAATTTGTTTGATAGAAAGCAAACAAAGTGGAGAAAATCAGGCAAAGTACAACAGCTATGACTGGAAACGAGACACCCAGATTGTTTTGAATTTGCTCTGGTTCAGTCGAAGCAGCAGATAAACAGTTAATGCAGCCATTAAAGAACAAATGCAACAATCAAAAACCAACAGGAAAAGGCCATCACTTGCCATAGTGTGAGCAAAACTACTGCACTGAACATCCTCCCTGCTGGGATGTGGCAACACCAGATAAAAGCAAAAGGAAGAAAGAAATATTTTGGAAAAAAATACAGCCTGCCCCAAACCTGTTTCTTCCTGCTGGAAATTTTTGAAGTCCAGTTATTACTGTTTAGCCAGGTTTGTCCACAGGAAAAACAGAAGATAATGGAGCAGAAGAAAGGCTCAATTCTCAGCCTGTGAAATGCTCATAAGACCCACCTTAGAGATTGTGGATCCCAGGTGTAACAAGGTCCATGGACTCTGCTATAGGGACAAAATGCTGGAGAGAGAGAGACAGGCAGGTTCATACTTGGCATGCTGCAGAAAGGGTTAAAAGTGGTCAGTTCATCACTCTTCTGTGTGGTGCCTTGGAAGTTTTCACAGCACCAGATGTGCAGAAAAAAAAAGAAGAAAGAAAGAAAAGCGAACACTAGTAGACATCCTGGTGCCCTGGAAGCAGTTAAATTAACACCCAGCAGGGACAAATTTGCAGCTTTGGGAACAAGCTTAAAGTTAGTCTGTTTTCATTCCTGGAGTGAATTTGCAAGTGTATGACAGTGAAGTATAGCCTGGGAAGGAGCAGGCAGCTTTGGATTAAGGATGGATAGCCAGAACTCACTCCCACCCTCCCTCCTCCCACTCTGTTTTGCACTTAGGTTGTGAAGCTCCCAATACTTCTGCTAATCCCTATGTCTTCCCGTGTCTTTTACCAGTTCCAGTAGGAAAAAAGCGCCATTCTTTTCTTTTTTTTCCATTCTAGCTGAAACCAGACAAGACTGGAGTCGCCCCAGCAGAGCCTGCTTTAGCTGGGATTGCAGCTTACAGTCATTCGGAGAAATCTAGTTCTGCAATGGATAAAGTTGGATGCTCTTCTACCCAGAATCAAAGCACTAAATCCTTTAGTCATACATCACTCACTTGGAGCCAGGCTGTGGCCCGGCTTGCAACCACTGCAAATTATAGAAAGGACTGGAAAAAGAAAAGACTGTGAGAGTACATCTAACCCATCTTCACAGAATTACGGAAAGCCGTCAGAGTCTCTCTCCTTCTCACAGGTTACAGAACAAACTGGCTCCACAGAAATACCATCTTCATCTTCACACCTTGGTCATTGTAAGTATTTTGGTATTAGTCAATCAGGGGGAACTTTTCAACAAAGGTGGGCTACACAGCTTCTTATGAAGGCCTGAGAGGACCAGTCTCCATCATTCTTCCTCAGGTGCATCTTCTGCAAGCCAGGAAGAAACTTCAAGCCCTGAAACAGGCTTCCTAGAGGGGTGGTCAGTGCCCCAAGCCTGTCAGTGTTTAAGAGGCATTTGGACCATGCCCTTAATAACATGCTTTACCTTGGTCAGCCCTGAATTGGTCAGGCAGTTGGACTAGATGATCGTTGTAGGTCCCTTCCAACTGAAATATTCTATTCTGTTCTATTCTATTCTGTTCTATTCTGCTCTGTTCTGTACATGTTGGTTATTCAATGGCTACACTTGCAGCCGGGGATGGTAGAAGAGCTGTAGGGTCCCCTGAAGGAAAAACAAGAGAATGGGAGGTATTATTTTTTTTTCCAGTGGGACAAATATGCTGCTTATTCTGTCTCCCTGACTGATGGAGACTGGCAGGTTGAAGAGCGCAGACTGAAACATGTAGTGTGTCCTTTCAGCTGGCACTTTGAAGGGCTCAGAGTAAGGAAGCTCTGGAAAGCTGCATTTCCTGCCCTGTCCTGAAGAATTCCTGCAGACGCTTTGGGAACTACTGGACAACAAGCCCCTTATGCCCCTTCACTTATTCCTGGCATCGGATGCAGAAGCAGTTAGTTTTTAAGTTAGTTTTAATCTTCCACTCTCCTCTTTGCAAAGGCCGTAGGTTCTTGTCCCCTGTGTGTCAGTAGCTCCTGTTCTGCCCCGTTTCTTCCCACACTGCTTCTCACCCTTGGATCCTCTGCCTGCCTCTGCCTGCACCCAGACTCACTCTCAGCTTCCTCCTCCTGAGCTCCCAATCCTCCCTCGCCCAAACCCAATTTGCACTCTGTATTACTGCTTTCCAGGTTTCTTCCTACCCTCAGACCCTCACGCTTCCTGCACTTTACTTCTTCATCACCTCTTCCCCAGTCTCTGTCCGCCCCATCACATTTGTCCTACACTGGATCCAGCCCCACCTGGCTGTTTCTTTCCCTTGCACTAAACTTTCTGCTCCCTGACTCTCTCCTGCCCTCAGTTTCTGTCCTTCCACACCCAGACTCCCTCTTGCAGTCAGTTGTCCACCTTCCACTCCCTCTCTGGCCAACCCCGTAGCCGAGCCTTTCCAGCACCAACCACCTGAGTCGGGTTTAACAACCTGCTGCTGCTGGCAGGAGCAATCCCATCTCCACTTCTTGCCTCCAGCTATGTGCTCCTGCCACCTCCCTTGCACCAGTGTTGGTTTTGTCTGACCCCACAAGCTGGAGGAAGTCACTAAAAGAGCAGAAAACCAACACAGAGAGAAAAAGGATTGTTTTCTGCCAGTTTTGTGAGAGCTCAGACAAGTGCCAGAGCTGGCGCCAGAGGAAGGAGTGGACACAGGGCTGGGGGTGGGGGAGGACTCCTTATCCCTTTCTGAATCTCCTAGCCTTTAGATCAGCTCTGCCATCCTGTGAAACCTCATCTGAGAGTGTCCAAAACCCCTTGTCCTTCCCTTCCTTTGACATACTTGCATGCAATTCAAGGTACTGTAGTTTCAGCCTGCGTGTGTCTTGCGGGCAGAGCAGCACAGCTGGGCTCATGGATGCTGAGAGTCTTCTGCAGTGAGGTTATGCCCCACGTATGTGTCTGGCTTAGGTACTCTGAGCTGCGCCTTCCTCCCTGGTTACAGAGGGAGGTTAAGGGGTTAACATCAAATACAGATAACTGGTATGAAGAAGGGGATGATTATCCCCCCTTTTACCTGATTTCTGTGTTTTCTACTGATTCACTCTATGATGTGGACCTCACATAAATCCTCACCTTTTCCTATGAAATTGGAAAATCATTCAACTCATGTTTCCACAGCTATGTCAAGGCTATGTATCACTATTAAAAGACTCTGAAAGGCGCTTGGCTTTTCAGCGGCACCAACTCCTTCAGGCACTCAGCCCCTCTCCGAATTCCAGCCAGGGCTTGACAAAACAGAGCATTGTCAGAGGGGACAGAGAAGTGAGGACACTTTATGAAGAGATGACATGAAGTCAACATGATTGGCTCATTCAATGTGGTGTGAGTCTACCCTCAAGACCCCACTCCTTTGCCACGCACAAAGTGGCAAGCAGAATCTCAAACACAGCCGGGGCATGTCCACCCACACACGAGTGTCTCAAAGGCCCCTTGGAAAGTTGGCTACCTGCTGGGTGAACCTCGATGGGCTGGCTGCCATCAATCTATAGGTACAGAGGGAAAAAGAGGTACCAAACACTGTTTTAAGTGCTCCAGAGGTCACTGGGGCTGTGAAGGCTCAGAGCTGTGGATGCTGGGCCTGTAGAGAAGACTCAGACCAAAGTCAGAGGGCAGTCAGGTCAAGATGAGCAGGAGGGGAGTGATAGGTTCAGGCAGTATCCTGGGACACAAGGACAGTGTCTTGAGACTGACACTGAATCTAGTTCAACTCCAGACTCTGTCAGAGGATTTCTCTGTGATGGTAATGTGTTACTTACGTCCTTACCCAACAACTCCAGTGGATTGATTGTAATAGCTTTGGATGAGATCTTCTTCTCTCTTTCCCAAAATATATAATAATATATAAAATATACAGTAACATTTCCTTCCTCTCAAGGTTTGGCTGACTTGCTTATTTAGATTATAAACTCTTCAGGGCAAAAGCTGTCTCTTACACTGTGTGTGTACATTACCAGAAACAGGCATGCAGCAAATGAAGCAGGCAGATGGTTCTGGATTAGTTCTGTTGGAGCATCTGGCTGATTTTCTGGATCATCATCACATACAAATGGTAAATTCACCCGTGAAAACTCACATTAAAGGAACATTACTAGGTCTGTTGCTGTCTTAATGACAGTCATCTGTGGCCTGGGGCAGGTCTCCACCATAAAAACACCAGCAGTAAAAGAAGCTGAATGGAGGAACAAATATTTGCCATTAAAATATTCCTTCATTTTGAACCCCTAGAGAGACAAATTACTGGGACTTGGTCTTGAGGACTTCAGGGAATTAAAATAATAGGGAGACTTTAGGGAGAGAAATGGGAGCTGGGGCTTGTTAAAATTTTTTTGTTCCTTGACTTCTTGAGGTATTCATAAATTGCCTACAAACAAGTAAAAACTTACAGGAAAGGGTTTTTCACCATGCCAGCTCCAAATGGCTGTGGAATTATATTGTTTTTCCAGGCTGCCTTTCCAAAATCCCTGCAGGAAGTTGACTCAGGGCTTGACTCTGGCCTCAGATGCGCACACAGCAATAGGAGAAATCTTCACTTCAACCAGGTAAAAAGCCTTTACAGATATCACAGCTTTATTGATGAGATCACAGGTCAAGACAGACTAAATCATTTAGTAGCAGATAACTAGACCCAAAACGTCCTTGGCTCCTTTCCTCCCAGTCAGCATTGCATCTTCACAGTTCCTTATCCCAGTCTTGTCCCATAACACCTCCTTTCCAGTTAACCTAATAAGCTCAAACTCATGTCTTGTCTTTGGTGATGGTTCCCTACCCTACCTCACCACGCCTGTAAACTCAACCACCAACACTGTGGATCTTCTCACTTGTCCCTTCTTCCTTGCAGCCACCATCATTCTCCTACACATGCACCAGGCACCTTGGCTGTCCCTCTGCTTCCCCACCCTAGTCCATGTCTTCAAGGTGGCAGTGGAGTAAAATCAGAGGACTGAAGCAGCTAGCACCCTTACTGTGCCTCCTGTCTCCAACAGCATCTTTTTCCCCACAGGCAAGACAACTGACTGGCTCATGAAGTGCCTCCTGGATCACAGCAGTGATGAGTTTATACAGTTCTTCACAGAATGACATTTTGCCTTATCAGTGGACCTCCGAGGCACTTTCACAATGCTAGTAAATAATAAATAAGACTTCAAGTGTGCTGACATTAGCAAAGAACTCATCCAGGCAAGTGCAATGATGTTTTTTATTGGTATCTTCAAGAAAGTACTTTCAAAAAGCAGTCCAAATGAGACAACAGGGACTACCTCAGCTATGTCTCAAATCCCCAAACCCAGAAGCATTTGACTTAAGTGGCTAATATTCTACAATTTGTAAATACTTTATGCAAAAAGCTCAAGAAACCTTATGGAACTGGCAGCGTCTCTGAGCCTTTGAATCACAATGTCCTCAGGGACTGACTGTCCACAGTGTGATTGTCTATATATTTCATTCAGCAAACTGAGTATGAATGGTATAAGGCACTACCAAGACAACTGTCCACCATGACAATACAGAAACTTATGACATTTTCTCTCCGGTTTTGTGTTCATAAATAAGCTATGACCTTGCAATCGATGATGGTTCTTGGGACATACTCAATTTTTTTAACCAGAATACTTAATTCAGAAGCCCTTGCATGAAGGAATGCGACCAAAATGGAGCTATCAAGAAAAGCTCTCATCCAAATATTATTTTTATAGCGAGCATTGAAAGAAAGGTCACATTGTTATTTTCTTACACTATGGAACAGTTTCTATTATTGCAGATTCCAAAAGCCTGGAATCGTTGTTATTTATGATCTAAGTCAAATTTAAGTCCTGGTTTGTACCAATTACCACAAGCCACTCTAGGTTTTCTCTCTTCATTTCACAAATATTTGCAAAATAATTCCTTCACACTTGAAAACAGAGAGGTTGCCTCGCCAAAATGTGCTCTTCTTTTCTTCTTTAGTGGTAAACACAAAGGTCTAGGAAAATATTGTTTTGATATGAATCATCCAAAGAAGCCACATTTTCTTTGAGAAATTTCACAGGCTAAATTCGAGGCATAAGTTATCATTCAGCGGTGAATGATACCAAGAGTTTTTCTATCTGCACTTTCAAAAAAGCCATTAGATCTTTTGCTCCTGGTGCTTCTTCCTTGCACAGCACTCTAACAATCTGACAGTTTAACATACACTTCTTATTAAATCCGTATGGTGCCTATGCTTTAAAAAAAAAGGTAGAAGGCCACATCCTGCTGCTTACTATGCTGCTGTAAGTCCAATTATGCTCTCCTGAAAATAAATGAAATTACCCTGGGTACTGGAGAAAATGAGAGGAGAATCTGTCTCAGCATCTCCACAGAGCTGCCAGGTTAGTTGAAATACCATCTCTATTCCTTGGAGATATTGAAGAGTGATGCATATATATCAGTTAAGCACTGATTTTCTGGGCATTTGAAGGGCTGATGTAATGGAGGGGGCCTGCAAGGGGGGGGTCACTTCAGCATCTGGAGCTCCTCTGAGAGCAAGTTACTCACTAGTGGCACATCCCTTGGTCTAGTGCTGCTGCGTGGCCTCTCCCCAGCCAAATGCGGCCATGCTGTGTCCCTGGGTCATGGAGCCATTGGCCACATGCTGCAAAATACAAAGCCTTGCTGTGGGAGAGCATGAGGCAAGAGGCACATATGGGACACTCATGCTTGGAGCAGGTACCGGAGAAGGGATTGCTCAATATTCGGTAGGAAGGGAGACTAGTTGGATTTAAAAGGAGCCTGTTAAGGCCTGGTGAAGAAAATAATCTAAGGCATGCTCCAATTAGGGCAAGTAGGGGCAAAAAAAAAAAAAAAAAAAAGCCCCAAACTGCAACTAATCACACTACATTCCTGGGTTCTTGAAAAAAAAAAAAAGAGAAAAGAAGAAAAGGAGAAGATGATCCCATCCTCAAAGCAATTATAAAGGAACAAGGACTAACAAGACCTTGAGCTTGGCACAAGGATACACTGTTGTGGGTTGTAATTCCAGAGACAACACTGATGCTTCCAGAGCCTTAAAAATAAGGACCGCTGGTTGTTCGTGTAAAGTGGAGGCTGAAGCTCTCATGATCCCTTGTGTTGTCCTTGCCCCCAAAGCCGAGACTAAATGTGGGCACATGCCCGCACGTAGCAGATAGAGTGGCCTTGCTCCATTAGGGTTCCCGTTCTCATGAGCTCAGTCTTCTTTTCTCCCCTTCCTTGAGTGAATGAATTTGAATGAAAAAATTTGAAGAAGTCAGCTTGAAACTCTTGAGTTTAATTTGGCTTTAGGTCAAAACCAGAAGGGGATGAATAATATTTTATTTAGTAGATACAATCTTTTTATTTTTTCTTCTTTTTTTTTCTTTTTGGTTGACTTCTCCTTGACAGAAGATTGATGTATCTTATTGAACAAGTCTTGTGGCCTATCACAAATTTTAAAAATATGTGTGGAATTTCTTAAACTAGTTACAAATGCCATTTTTTTTGTTTAAAACCCTCAAGTCTTACTTCAGAAGCATCTTTCATTGACTGGATTACATTTCTTCACAAGGAGAAAGTTAGACTTCAAACTTCTACCTAAGCCCAGTTACAGATTTTCCCCACATCAGCCCAGGTTCTGTACAGGTACTGCAAACCTGAATAAACCTGTGCAGAGTTTGGAGCTTCTAATTGTTCCCTAAACCAAGACAGTGTTGAATTTCTAAGAATTTTTGCATGACTGTGCGTATGTTGCATCCTTATAGACAATGGGAAGGTGAATCTTTCCCACAACAATGGAGAATAAAACAGAGACACAAACAAAACTTTCATTCAGATCAACCTTCCAGGAAACCAAGATGATTTCCACCATTTTTATGACTTTCCCCTAGAGGCAAAAGACATCTAATTAGCAAATCCCACTACAAGTTCACTCTGATTTGACACAAAATGAATGTGACAAGCAGAGAAATTATAAGACTTACATTTCCAGTTAGCAAGCTTTTTTTTGGAACTTAATGCTTGCAGAGTAAAAATATAGAGGGTGAGCTGGTTCACCTACAAATGTGAATTTATAGTGTCCCAGCCAGTGTTATCTGATGTCACAGAAGCTCTTTATGAATGTGCACTCACATTTCCAGCTACAAAGCATTCCAGCCAGTACTGACATGGTCCTTATAGTCCACAATTATAATGATCTGAGGAGGAGTTGAATGATACCAACAGAATCAAACCTTGATTCCCCATGAAGAAATAGGGCATGAGTAAAATAAATATTAATCATGAAGTAAATGCTGGTAATTAATCATGCATTACTGTTAATTATGTGTAGGAATCCTCAGAGGTGGGAGATGATCCTCCAGGAAAGAAGACTGTGCAGCCTAAATAAGGTGATGTCCCCATTGCTAAAATCAGCGGAGTTGACCCACGAGGTTGCTTTGACCTTTGTTGTCTTTATTGGAAGATACTACTAGCGATGTCTCCTCCTACTCTGATTTAATATTCAGGCTGGACCTATGGAGCAAGCAAGCCCTAACGAAGGGGTTGGTAGGCCCTTACAGGTTTGCAGGCAGGTGCTAAAGGAGTCCATAAAACTCATAAATATTGCCAGGTGAACAGTTATGTTCAAACCTTTCCAAAACTCTGCAACTTACAGACCACTTGTATTTCTAAGTACCATTCCAGCAGCTACAGAATACTCTACTGAGAGAGACCTACCTGATTTTCTGAACTTCAGCAGAACTTTGGAACAACTGCTAAGGATCTCAAAAAAACCCCAGTCATCTCTCTAGAGCATAGAAAAAAGCAGCATTCCTGCTGCAAAAGCTCTGTAATCTGTGCCTACAAAGCTTCTAAGCTTCTCAGCTCTGCTGTGGGTCAGGTAGCCATGTTCTGGAGACACAACTGTGGAAAGTGGTCAGATGACAAGAAACTTTGGAAAGCTAATTGCAGAAGTCTGTGATGATAGGCAAAACTCCTTCTTTGGTGTAATATCTAAAGTCTGGCACTCAGGAAAGTTCATTTAGGGCAAATTCCCTAAGCCAAAAGATCTTGTGGCTGCACAGGTGAGAGATCCCACTATGCTTATGATAAATCTTGCAAGTACTACGATGGCCATGTTGCCAAGTACCATCTTGTTGGCTTGCCTCCCTGAGCAGCAGCCCAGAAGGACATAGAGCAAGGAGCTAACATTGCCTCAAGCAGAGTTGCTCTCAGTGTTTTTATCCCTTTCCAGAATGTGAACTTGCATATTTTTTTTCAGAAAAATAGTAGTGTTTGCAAAAGTCCTGCTTGTCTCCCCTGTGCTGACAGATTGCTGGAAGCTTCATCATGGCTGAATGAAGGAACTGTTAAAATTCATCTGCCTGCCAGTCTATTAAGAGAATGGGGAAACGCGCCTAAGAAGAAAGCACACAGTGGCCCAAGGAGAGGAACAACCAGCAGAGACCTCCCGTAAAGCAGCAAAGCTGGGATTGCTTCCTGTTGCCGCTTGTTCTCCAGCATCTTCCAACAAAGCAACGTCTCCCCACCCAAAGATGCCTAAGTGTTTCACCTGGTACCTCTTGCTAAGGGATTTTCTGTGGGAGAAAGTCATGGTTACTTGGCCAAGGAATCTGAAAGAGTTAAAAGCAGAAAGGTGTCCATGCATACAACTATATTTACTTTACTATTTTTAAAACGTCAGACTGTTCACCCAAACAGTTTGGCAAAGGAGCTCCAGCTTCTCTGGGACTTTATGGAAGACTTAGTCTTTCACTTTTCAGTAATATCTTATAGCTGTTTTTCACATCCACACATGATCTATATTGCCATTCCATATCCTCAAATGTGTTGAACCCAAGTCCCACCAAAACTCACCAGAGTGGCTTAAACCTCCCAAGGTCAAATATGCTTTACTTGTTGTCATGGTTTTGCACCTGGTTTCCAGTTTCTGGGGTACAGTGAGGTTACAAATTCCAACTTTGACTGGCAGGTCTGAAACTTGGGATCCTGGTGCACAGTGACTTGGCATAGCATAACTAAGCTATAATAACCCATCGTGTCAGAGCCCTGCCTCATGATAACACAGTGGGAGCTGGCCATGCGGTATATAATTGTAGACATATCTGTGGCAACCTTCACCTTCATATCTAAGCATGTGTTTTATCCACAGAATATTCCCAGAAGTGTGATGGGTGTTTGTAGAGCTCACAGATAATTCTTAGTTTTCCTTTGCCAAACAGATAACAAATGTCCAAACAGTACTTTCGTCATGTCAGTCAAAAAATATCTAAACCCAGAATTTTCTAACCCTGCCTCCCTGAGGAAAACGATGGCATAAAAATGAACGTTGTAAAATATATTACCTAAGATAACATAGGAATTCATTAAAATTTTGCCATTCAAAAGAGCTTAAATTTTTGTAAGCCAGAAAATTTATAGAGGGGTCCAAAATAAGCTTGCATCTGCCCTACTATCTCACCTTCCTGACAAGTATCTACATAATACGTATCAGTGATATATTCACTCCACTGCAGTAAGGAAAAAGTGTTATGAACATTTCTTTCTTGAATTTCTTATAAATGTGCATCCATGATATACCTGAATAGGTGCTAAATGTGCCATCACCAGCTCTGCTGAAGAATGTGCTGAGATAGTCATTATCTGCCACCAATATACATCTCCTGGAGGAATGAGGCCAGGCTGGAAAAGCCTTTTTACTACTCAGACCAGAATGATTCTGTAACAAATAAGGAGGAATTTGCCTTACCTGTCTGTGCTGCTGAGAGACTGGATACTGCAAACCTGAGATTTGCTGGCTTTGCTGCATTTTCTGAAGCATCATTTTTTGCTGCATTGCTAGGGGTACATTAGGTGGCCTTTGAAGAGACTGGTTCGAGAGAGGCTGAGCAGGTTGTGGCTGTGGCTGTTGTTGCTGCTGTTGCTGTGGCTGTTGCACAGGGGCTGAACCCTGTGCCTGCTGCGTGTAGTGCAGAAGGGCAGGCTTGTTTTGGGAACCCAAAACTGAAGGCATCTGCTGGTTTGTTTGCTCTGAGTTAAAGTGAAACAAAGGCTTTGTGTTGCTGTGGTGCTGCTCTAGTGGTGGCTGAGCACTGTTGATAAAATTTCTGTTGAGGTCCTGAGGCTTCTGTTGCATGATTATGTCCATGGGATTGCTCTGGGGAGTGTTTGGTTTATAAACATAGTTGTTCATCCCTTTCGACTGGTTTCCATTCACGGGTACCCCAAGCATTGCTGAGCTTTGTGGGCTGAACTGCTGCTGGCGAAAAGAAGGACTGGGGATTTTCTCTTGCACAAAGGGTCCAGGGGAAGGTCCTGATGGAGACAAGGTGGACCAGCTGGCTGTCTGGTTCTGCTGCTGCTGTTGCTGCTGAATCAAGGCATGCTGCTGCCGGTTGGCTGCGATTTGTTTGAGCTGCTGTGCATGAGACACCTCCTGCCAGTTAGGCAATGGCCGACTGGACGCAGAAGAAACCTGCGATACCTGTGTTTGACTCTGAGGGACCGAAGGGATGGGTGAAGAGGTGGACATGGCAGCGGTGGCCATAGTGAAGGCTGGACCTGTAGAAGAAGGCCTCATCTGTGGGGAGCCCACAGGAGCCTGATTCATGCCTGGTGCATATTCACTCTTTATCACCATCTTATCCATCTGCAGAGATCTCACAGGGCCCCTCTGGCTTTGCTGTCCAAGGTCAATGTTGAATGGCTCATCTTGTTTTATCGTGGCATTTATCATATTCTCTAGCTCAAGATCACTCATTGGTGGCACTGATATGTTAGTCAGTTCATTAAATAGCTCCTGAAGCTCCAGATCCATCATTTGTTCCCACGAGTCTTCCCCATATCTGTTAGGGAACACGTTCTCATGGGATGTCTGGCCATCTAAGTGTTTGCTGCAGGACATTGTTTCTCCTGGTTCTTTCTTTACCTCTTTCAAAGTCATATTAAACATGCCATTGCCACTAGCATGCGTATTGTTTGCTAGGCTGCTGGCCTTTCTTTGTGATCCTTGCCCCACAGACATAGTTCCTGACATTGACTGGCTTTGGCAATTGTTAACATGTTGTCCACCTTGTCCCACTGAGATATTATCACCCACTCTTATCCTTTTAATGTCAAGGAAAGAGCTCTCCGAAACACCATTGGGCCTCTTGTTGTTGACAGGTGACAGATTTACCACCAACTTTCTCTTCAAGGAGCCTTGGAGCTGAAAGAAGCAGAGACAAAAAACCCAGTCATTAGATGACAGCAAAGAAACAGTCTGTAGTCTATTTGATAGAAGGGTCTTGCAAGTCAACAGGCAAGTAAGCATTGCTTAGTACAGAAAACTATTCTGGGCTTTCTCAGTTAATGAAACTACACAGAACTGTAGGAAAATACATTGTGAGACATCTCCCTGCCACCACCCCCCCCTGTCCTTGCAGCTATCAGCACTTTTTTGGGCACTACTGCCTCCACAGACACCCTTTCCCCCGTGGGTGGGAGCGAAGTGGCCAAAGCCATAGCTGGCAAAGGCTAGGATGTATTTGCCACAGATTTGCTCCCATCTAACTGTGCCACACAGATCTAAAGTATTTTCAGATGGCAGAGACTAATGCAGTCATGAAATGCAGTCGGCCCTTCTGCCTATCCAGTGCTGCAGGATTTCACTCTCATGATTTTGGTATATGATCCAAAAGACCGTTTTTGATTGCTGTAGAGTACAAAGGTTCTAGGAGACATTCTAATGGCACACATGAGATCGAGGCATCCCGACCTCACGTTTATACTGGCCAAAGATGTGTATAATTAAAGGTGTTAGAAGTTAACTTGTTCAAAACTGAAAATGAAGCCACAGGAGCCATGTCAGGTTACATCAGCCAAGGGTCTGGTCCATAATGTACTGCCGGATTATTTTCCAGAGAAGTATATTAATATGTTAAGACCTAATTGTTTGTGTCCTGAAACATCTGCTATAATGTCCATGCAACACTGCTCTGAGAACTTTATTTCTTTCCTTGAATATTTACAGTGATACTTTCATCTGCTCACAAGCCCTGTGGGCCTACCCAAGGAAAAGAGGTTCATGGCCCCGTCCACTTGATGTACGCTCATCTGCCATGGTTGTACACACAAATTCCTACCCTGCACACACAAAACAAAGGTGTAGTCCCATGAACTGAAAAGTTCAGACTTGATGCAGATGCCCTCACGTAGGGTTGCTTTGAATTAAGTGTGCAACCTGCTCTAGGTGTCCCTGCTCTGGCAGGGGGGTTGGACTAGATGATCTCCAGAGGTCCCTTCCAACCCCTGTGATTCTGTGTGGTTCTGTGAATTTCAGAAGCATGGTTCATAAAAGAATAGATCACTTCTAAAGAAGCACACCCATCGTATCTTTAGCTCTGTGCATTAAAGACGCGTACACCGAGCACTAGACACAGTGACCACTCAGGCAGCCAGCCCTCGCTCAGTCGGCACCCACGCTGTCTCTGTTTCAGCTGTGAGCAATGTCAGGAACCTCCGCTGGGAAACACGGCTCATCTTCTGCCTTTCTGTACCTGGGGAGAAGTGCACCGGCCTCAGATGCAACAGGACAATGTCAGCTGACAAATACCAGTGTTTACCAGTGAGAAAACGGCGCTCGTACAAACTGTGACACCCTGGGAGCCTGTGATGGGCAGAAAGAACACTGAGAACTCTAATTTTCCAGTTAAGTGAGGAAGGATGATTTATGAGATCTTCAGATCACTTTATTTGTATCATGCTGTTCCGTGTACTGAAGTCCATGGACACCTAATACTCTGTTGTGGCTCCTGTTCCCCTCAACTTCAGGCCCATCTATAGATAAGAGGTCTTCCCGGATAACACCAGGTATGAACACTTTTATTCTGGAGTGAATACCAGTCAGTCCCTTGTGAAGAACTCAACTGACAAATATATATTTCCTCCGTACCCACCTACCCTTCCATTGCATCAGCAGGTCACTGAGTTTACCTCTTAAAAATAAAGCTTGTAATTTCTCTCTCTGACACCGAAAATCTCATCTCGTATCTCAAGTTGAGTTTCCAGCATAGATTTTGAATCACAGATTAATGTTTTCATTTCATAAGGACAGACGTGTTGGTGCTTGTTTGTACAAGTCCGCAGACCTTGTGCCTTCAAGAGTATCTAATTGTCATTAGGTGGACCCCGGGGGGGGGAGTTTTGGGTGGTCACTTGTAAAAAGCACGGACTGTCTTTGGTTAGCGTGTTCCTTCTGACACATGAGTCACTGTACTTTCCTTCACAAAAAAAAAGATGGTAAGCTGCACTTCCTTTTACCATCATCTTTGCTGTCAGTGTGTTTATTAGAAATCATTCTCGCGCCCCCAAATTCATCTTCCTGGGAAATGGGGAAGTCCCCAGGTCATCAGAATACATGACTTGGCAGCACATTTTGCTTTCAGATGTGCTGCTGACAGAAAGGCTGAACAGATAATGAATAATATATCCTCTGCATATGTATATGCTTTATGTGGTTAATATGCCTTTCTGAGTTAATTTTGCTTTTGCTTGACATTTTGAAGCAGAGGGAGCTGTTTAAAATGTCTTCGCATTTTCAGAGCACCTGCGCCAGGCTTTCTCATACAATTAAAAACGCAGGTGTCGCCACTGCACTCTGCGTAGGGGCTGCTTTTCGCCTGCGTTTGAACTAGCTGCTAGCAGATACGGGTGAGCTGTGAAGTGGCTTGCCCGGTGACACGGACCAGTCAGCAGCAGAGCCAGGGAGAGCACCACGACCGGCAGACACGTCCCTTAACCAACCGCTCCCTCCCTCGACATGGCCTGGAGGACTGCTGGTTTCATGACATCTGCTCTGCTGAAGCGCCCACCAAAACGGGCACTATGCATTTCTAAAGGAGAAGTAACAAATGCTGGCTTACCACATCTCCCAAAAACCTTGCAAGCACTGCCCTCTGAATGCTGACAACACCCTGGTCAGTAGATGTCCCCACTTTAAAGCAGTAATGGGAGCAAATGAGGCTGCAAAGGTGCAGGGGACTCTCGAGGGACTTCACTGGGGCTGCAGGAAAGGTCCTGATTTCACATCCCCCATGAGTGAGGGATGTGGAGGGCAAGGGCATGGGAAGGATGTGGCAGCCCGCAGGGATGAAGCCCCTTCTCCCTCCTTGCACCGAGCTGTTCCAAACTACGTGTCAGGGTGGCTCTCCAGGGACCGGTCTGTGTTCGTCCAGTGAGATGAGCAGTGTCCATCACAAGCCTCTCTGTCTTGCTATTTCATATGAACTCTGCCTTCTACAGGGCACGGCTGCCCCAGCATTCCGCCTGTTTTGTTTTCAGAGGGGAAAGGGCAGGGTTCGATCACTCCAATCTTTGCAGTTTTCTAGCAATCGCATTTTTCAACTACTGATTGAAAGCCAGTACTCAAGCCCTTTTTCCCCAAGCAAAGCACAGACTCTTCAGAGGGTAAAAAAAGAGCTTGCCAGATTTCAAGCTCCATCTCTTCCAATTTGCAAGCCAGGATTGATTTGGGTCAGTAAACGTAAAGCAAAAGTTCCTATATCACCCAGGCACATTCCTCAGATCAAGCAGGCTCGCGATTACACATCTCAAACTGCTTGAACTGCGTAATACCGAAAGGCTCTGTGATGGGAAATGAGTGACATGACAGTACGCGGGAGAGGAGGAAGCCCTCCATGCACAGCTCCATCCCACAGGTAGGTGGGCAGCGACATCAAAGAGTACATGCATTTCCTGGCAGCCCGTGTTATTGTAAGACCTTTCACTGGGCAGGCTCTGGTGAGTCAGCACGCGTTCACCACACTTACAGGGAGGGAGTGCTGGATGCATTGATTTTCTGAAGTTAACACTGCACGGACTAAGCCTCTGGAAAGCACGTCTGCAAGAGAGCGCAGGGCTGTTACTGGCTAAACTGCTCAGGGGCATTACCAGCGGAGGGCAAAACTCTCGAGGTGACTTGGTCTAAACGACCCAGTGTGACACCGCGTCCTGTGCAGAGGAACAATTAATTTCTATTTAAAACTTATTCTGAGTCTTAAAAGGGATTTAAGAGAGGCAGCTTCTTCTCTAATGCTCCCTGACACCAGACCAAATCAGCAGGAGTTCCACCAAGCTAATAATTAGGGATCATCAGAATCTGGTATCAAATAATTTCTCATTTGGCAAAAAAAAAAAAAAGGGCTTTTGCTTCACCTTCTTTTGGTTGATTTTTTTACTAAATGTAAAACTTCAGGATTTTGCTGAAAATTGATTTCTTTTTTTTCCCGGCTCAGAAGCTTTTTCAGAAACCAGAAACAACTTCTTTGGTGCAAAAGCACAATTTGTCAATGAGAAATTTTAGGGATTATTTTCCCCCAGCTATCCATATTTAACAATATTTTATGACATCTTTCAGCTGTTTCTGACATTACCCATGTGCATTCACCTTGTATTCCTTTCCACAAAGACTGTCCATTATGGCCAAGAAAAGAATTTGTGACAGCAGGAAATAACAAGGACTATCTGGTTTCACTTTCATAGAAAGTCTTATTTTTTGTGCAGTTCATGCAGCTTCTTCAGTTGGACTTCCTTTAGAATTTGCTTTTTACTTCATTTAACAATGTGTAGGACCATGGCGCTTGAGAGAAGTCCTGGGTTAACCATCCAGCAGCCTTGAGTCTCACAGCTCTCAGGACAAGTAAAACACAGCTTGTCCCTCTGACTTGCCCAAGTATCTCCATAGTGCCTGCAGATCTCCAAAAAAATTCATTTCCTGGTGCAACCCATCCTTGGCCTTGTACAAAGATGTGAGTAACACGCCTGACTGTCATCTCAAAACGTTTGTAGCCAGACACTTAAGACTGGACCAAAACACCAAAACATTCCAAGCAAACTACAGAGAAAATATCAAATTGCGATAGTCTTAAATCTCCACTAATCCTTATTAGCTGAAGGTGTAAAAGGACGGTCTCCTACCACCTTTGTTCTCCCATCTCTCACATTTTCTTACTAAGGTTTGCAGCTTTCTTAGTGTGTGTGGTGGAATAACGGGAACGAAATCCGCAACGTTCTGCTAACTTAAACCCCAAGAGATTATCACAGTTTGTTTGCGAAGCAGGCAGCACGGCAGTGTTAGCAATTCACGGGGAGTAATACTTCTGATGTTGAAAAAGCAGCTTTGGATTTTATGCTTTTCATATAGAAGCAGCAGACAAATCCACTTTAGAAGGTCCCTTTTGGACTTCCTAGACTTTCTCACAATATATGCAGACTGTGTCTATGGCTGCAGCGTAAACAAAATCCTTCATGTATCTGGGGAGGGGAAGGGGTAAAGGAATTACATGAAAAATACAGAAAATATTCAAACAATGAAAGTGGCCAAAAAAAAAAAAAAAAGAAAGAAGAAAGGAATTCATTCCAACGGAGGAAAACATGCTGAATGCTACTTTTTATTTATGCTGTGAAAGCACCTTTGCATCCCAGGGCTGCACCCAGCGAGCCACCGCTGGGATTTAGGGCCTGATCCTGAATGACAGCAGCTCTCCTTTTCAAAATAGTGGTTTGCAGCGTTTGCTGCCAGCCTCTGCAGTGACACCTCCTGCGGTGTCCAGAGGTGAGCTAAGCCGAGGAGCATCCCTCCGGGCAGGATTTGGGGTTCACAGTGCACACCCTCCCCATTGCGGGCACCTCCCCGGGACGCTGGAGGACCAGGCACCCCTCTCCTTGTTTTCTCACCCCTTTGAGCAGACACAGTGGTCATAGCGACTCACGCCGTGGCCAGCTGCAGAGCCACTGAGGCACCCAGGGGCCGACACAAGGATGAGGAGGGGCCACTGCCCTCAGCTGCCACCTCCAGGGCCATCACAGGTCCTAATGCTGTGATCACACGTGCACCCTCACAGCCTGTTTCTGACTACAGACGCACTTTTTAGGAACAGGTAAAAGGGCTCCCATTACCACCCTTTCTACACATCTCCTGAAATCTGGCATCTCTGGCCATTCCCGCTCTTCCCCCAGCCTAGGCCAGCAGGTTCACCCTGACATGTCTCCTGAAGATCTCAATAGCGTGGTCTTCTAAGCACCTGTCCCCAGTCCCTCTGCTCTACACTTTCTCTGCACAGCAACAGAGTATTTATTTTTAATCTTTTGTCTTCATTTGCAACTTCTACCTGACATGGCTGAGAATGCAAGTGTGACAGTTGTCTTCAGAGAGATTTTAGCACTCCGAGTTCAGAAAGTCCAATCTGCTGGATGACGCTGATCTGGGAAACAACATTAATTTTTCATGCAGGACTGAGTGACAGAGCGGGGGCCCTGGGCACCCAGCACAATGGGGAGGAGCATCGAGAGCTGGTGTGTCCTCACAGCACCACACAGCACCGTGGTGGGGTTAAGGCGGTCCTGCCACGGTTGCAAAGAACTGTGCAAGAGTAGCAGATGCTGTTTTCCCCCTCCAGCCTGGTTTGCACAGGCTCAGCTCCAGGTGCCTCCTCTTCTTCCTGCTCCTACATGCCACCCGCTCCCAGTGTGTCCGCAGGAAGGGTACCAACGGCTCTCTCTGAGCAGTGAGGAGGAGGAGCAGGTGCCTTCAGCCCCACACTGCTGGTGAGCACGGCAGCTCGAGCCAGCACACCTCCGCTCTGCCTCGCTCCTCTCGCATTTAGCTAATCGCTCCTGAGACTGCTCCACTAAGCAGGAGCAAGGTTTGCTGCCATGAGGTTTTTGCTCTGCACATCCCAAACCTTCCCACCGCCCATCCCTGTCTCTCTGATCACAAGTGTCTATCCAGGGCCTCTTGCACTGGCGTCCTAGTTCTGGTTGGTCCTTAGGCAGATGCACCACTGTCAATAATAATGCTGACTGAGAGGTAACACAAGTTTTTCTCCGTGTTTACTGTAGTAAGTGCCACTAAAACTGAATTTATAGTAACAAATAAGGATGTTCCTTGGCTGACAAGTATCCACTTAATTCTCATTAGCTGGGAACAAGGCTGGAATAGTAATCAGTATGTTAGAAATCCCACAATTTACCTTCTCTTATGGAAAAATTACATATCTTGCCAACTGAACATACCAACCTAAAAAAGCATCCATATTATTCACAGTGTACTGCCTAGAAATATAAAATCAGGGCTTTGGTCCAAGTTGCTGAAGCACAATAATTATATTTTCTATGCAGATTTTACATCTGATGGATTATAAAATATCATGTCTAGCCACAGTCTTTTAGAAGAATAGGAACACAAGAAACAATAGCACTTTAACTAGGTCAAGATTGCTAATCAGAATGTAGCAGTCATTACTGTGTGCAAAACAAATAGGCATGAAAGATCTGTATTTCTTATCCTGCAAGCTGTGTATTTATCTTCTGGAGAAGTCTTTTCTGTTCTTTTTTTTCTTTCTTTCTTTGTTTTTTTAAGATCCTTTTCAACCATGAATAAATTAACAATCACTTTATGTGAAATCTACAGAAATTTATGTCAACATTTATTACCATGAAATGTGGAACAAAGCATAATGCAACCTGAGCTTTGGGAAATGCGACTGCTTAACTGATCCTATCCTGATGAGAAGGAAATATCAAATGCATTATAAATGTTGACAGGATGATCAGGCATGTAAAAGAGGTCATCCAACACCACCCTCCACATTGTTTACCAGTTTCATAAGTCAGCTTAAAGTATTAAAAACACATACTGTCTTGCACAGGAAGCTCCTAATCCTTAAAAATGTGGCTGCTGTTATTTGATTTGCCTTTTAGAGATCAATAGCATTGCAGATTTCACCTAAGGAAAGACCACTGAGAGCAGTCTGGTCCTGGTTTTCTGTCCAGTATCACTTCCAAACTGGCTGTGTGAAAGCTTTGTAGCTTCATTAGAGCACATATCCATGTCCACACATGGGCTTTCATTACCTGTCTAAGCACCTATCTCTGCAACACTCTGTATCAAAAGTTCAGTCAATGGAGGAAGATAGCAGCCATCCATCCAGCCTTGGAAAATAAGGAAATATTTAGACCGTTTCTCTCTTCCTGCAAATCAATGCATCACACAGGACACTCATGCCAACTGTTTGGCCTTGAGGTCTTCTGCAGGCAGTTACAGTTCACAGGAGATACAGTCATCATTTGTCAATTGGAAAAAAAAAAAAATCCCTTCAGCACATTACCCAGTCGTGCTTCCAGCATCAGGCTCTATCAGCCAGCACAAGGAGGGCCTGCTTGAATGAGAACTGCCTTCCTTTACTGCTTCAATTAAGACTCTTAATGAGCAACTGGCAAAATGGCTTCTTGTTAGGAGGAAGGAGTCCTGATCCTCTGCCAAAAACTTCAGTGGAGAAGTGATATTTAGGACCAAACCCAGGCCTGTGGTAAGAGAACATCTCTAGCAAGGTTGCTGCACTCGCTTGCTTGATGGCTGGGCTTGACCTGTATTAGGGTCATCTCCCTGACTCTCCCCATCGTGCACGTTCACCCCATTAAGAAGGACATAAAGTAAATGCAGTACTTAATAGCTATTTTCAAATCCTTCAGCTTAAACATGTCATGTCAGGACAGGCCAAGTCCACCCCACCAAAAGTTTGACCTATATGAGCAGAACAGGAAAAATCTTAGAGGAATCTGGAGACAAGCAACAATGATTTCAAAGCTTTGAAGATACCCCTGTGAAGAGAGTGGACAATAGAAGGGACAAATAAAAGAGAAAATTATGAAAGTTTATATAGTAAGACTCTAACAGATTAAGTGCAGATCAAGAGGGCATTTCGCAAACTTGAACAGCAGTAAATTCAATCCCAATGAAATGATAAACTTTTTCTTCCAATGTGGACAGAGTCTGAGGAACTACATGACAGACCCAGAGGTCAGCAAGATCTAAAGAGGGACTGGGCATTTGTTTGGAAATGGGAAGATGCTGACTTATAAAAGGTGATGATAAACTATTTAGAAAGGGATGTGAAACATTAAACATCAAGGTTAAACCAGTCTATGGTTCATGGGGACTGGCTACAGTTGTCAGTGGGCAGGGGAGGAAAAGGTAAGGGAGACGAGTGTTGGTTTTTGCAGGCCTATCAAGGTAACAGTGTACCTTGCCCTGATATATTTGTCGTTACTGTAGACAAGATGCTGCAAGGGTTTAGAAGGGACACCTGTCTGGCCATGTTTCACAATTCCTGTATTTCCTGAACTTTAAAAGACTGGATGAAAACTGTAAAAATGGAAGTCTTTTGACTGGTATGTAAATATTTACTACTAATTGTACTCCTGAGTTTCAGTTTTAGCCTGAAAACACAGACAGAATGACAGAACAAGAATTAATAGTAAAAATAGGTCTGAGACAATGGAAGATCATTAGCAGGTTACAGGAACTCCGAATGCCTTATTGTCTTGGACTAGCACATGTTGCCATTCAGGTGATTTTTCATTATTTGGTCTTTCTTTGAGTAGCATCTTGATGATATTTTATGAGAAGGTTGAAAGAATCCAAACCCAAGAAAATGGCCAGAGAGGGTGAATGGAAAGGTTTGGAAACAAGCAACCACCCAGGAAGGAATGCTCTGGGAGCTGGAAAAGGTCAGTGTGCATAGAGGGGGCCAGGAGCAGTTCGGGGTGAGAAAAATGCACCTACAAGCTAAAAAAAGCCCCAACCATACAAGTATTGAAAAGTTTACAAAATTATGCTTAAAAGGAATGTGAGAAATGACAAGCAGAGTGGAAAGGATGAGTGAAAGGTATTTGCAAAAGTAGACAAGTCAAATACATGGAGACATCTCTGAAGAAATTGAAAATAAGTTTTCTGGTTTTCTTTTTCTCTCTGATTAGCAAAGAGAATATTTGATAGCACAGAGCATCTAGCAAAAGCTTTGCTTCAGCAAAAAGATTTGCTTTGTCAAAAGAAGATGACATTGCAATAGGGTTCACGTGTCTCAACAGCTGTTGATTCTGCACCAGATGCCATCATCACATGGCTTAAAAGGTAATATCGAACAGTGTTACACTGGTCACTGACTAGGTAGGAAGAGTATGTGAAGACCAAATCTGGTGCAGTGAAGGGATAAAAAAGGGAAAGAAAATGTGAGAGCTGTGCCTTGGCCTGTGTGTGGGAGAGGCTCAACAGCAGTGCCCTCAGCAACCCTCAGATGGACTGAGGAGAGGCTCAAGGAGACAGCACCAAAGCGGGCCTTGCAAACCTCCTCGGTGATGAGGTGACACAGTTTGCACACTGTAGTCTTTCAGCTGCTTTGTCCTGTCCCTCTGAGGCAAAGCCCTGCCGCTAAGCACACACTGTGGTTTGTGGCTTGGAACGGCAATGCCAGTGACTAAGACCATCACTGCAATCCCCTGCTGTGGACGCTCCCGTCTCTGCAGCCATCCAGTCTCCTAGGAGCCTTTGTACTGAATGCCTTTATTCCGACTGCAGCTTTCTTCGAGGGAATCGTTGGTCCTAGACTCATCACTGAGTCCCATGGAGACACAGTGGGATGCTAAGCAGCTGATGAAGATGCTCCTGGTAGCTCTGGACATGAGCCAGTCCACGCCAGCTATGCATTAAATCTCCTGTGGTGGTAAACCATGAAGGGTCACCACAATACTCTCAGGTATTTTTGGCCACTATGATAGTTTTCAGTGAATGGAACAGAACTGGATTCATTATACCTGATGCTTCCTATATGCCTTATTTCCTATGTGCACCAATCACCTGTTGAGTGAATTCATGCAAATAGAAACAGCACTGAAAAATAAGCAGTTCTAGGCCTCTCAAAGATAACAGCCATTCTCAAAGTCATCTTTTCTTCCACAGCGGTCTTGAGCCTGTTTCTAGAGCCAATTGTGATCCCTGGCTTTGAAAATTCAAAATGAGAAAAATTCCCTGTTTGGTGATGGCTGAGTGAAATAGCATCTCCCTCCTGACACAACACACTGTGATAAGGGAACACACTCCTGCAAGACTAGACACAGGTACCACAACCATCACAAGAAACAGTATTCCTTTGGCTACACAGTGAAAATGGCTCAGCCAAGAGCCCTAAGATTCCCTCAACTACAATAGAGCTTTGTTGCGTCAGTGTTGCGTCAGTGTTGCATCAGTTTTGTAGCTTACAGCTCGATGATGCACCAGGCGTGGCCAGAAGCAGAACTGTTCAGCTACTCTGCTGACTTAGATAAGGGAGTCCAGGCAGTAAGTCCCCACCAACGGTCATGCAGTGGAAACCCTCTGCAATCATATAACTACATAGCTGGGTCTCTAAAATTAAATCTCTGCAGACCACTAACACAGTAGAAAGAGAGTTCATTTGCTACTTGCCCATTTACCATGTTATTCACAGAAAGAAAATAAAAGTATTGTGGCAAGAGCCTTAGTGGAGAGTTCTTTAGAAGACCTATAGGATCATAAAATGATGTAGCTGTGAAGGAACCTCTGGACATCATGTGGTCCAAGCCCTGCTGAAAGCAGAGCTACCTTCAAAGTTATATCAGGATGCTCAGGACACTGTCCAGGCAAGTGTTGAACACATCCAAGGATGAAGACTCCACAACCTCTCCAGGCCCCATTCCAGTGTTTGACAGATCCCCTTTTTTTCCTTATGTCTAGTTAGCAATTTGTGTTCCTTGACTCTCATCCTTTAGTTGTTCAGCTCTAAGACAAACCTGATATGTAACTGGAAAACTTTGAATGTAGTGTGAATGGAGAAAATGTATAAATTTGACTTGTATCTAAGTCAATGATGAGAGGGGAGGAGGAGATGAAAGCCATAAATGACAATGCACTTGAGAAATGCTAGTCTCTGTTTCTATGCAGATTCCTTCAGGGAAAACATCAAATCAGTAGCTTTTAAATGACACAAACAGAGGGTTGACCACGCAAACTGATTCTGCATTAGATGAATCCAAGTTGCTAAAAGATGCCTTTCCTTAAGCCTGATCTAAAGTCCATTGAGATATCCAAATGTTTAAATGGACTTTGCTGTACTTTGTCTCTCTCCTCTTGATTATAAAGTTCCATGACAAGGACTTTATCTCTGTATATTTTTCTGAAAAACACTCTTCATGCATTTAGACACTGTCAAACACATTAATAATGAGCCCTGTTTTCCAGCTAAATTCCAAAAGACACCAATGCACATTCAGCGCCTCTGAAAAGCAGACATCTATTTAGGTGTCAAAATAATGAAACCAAATATACTTTAGAAAATACTAGACTGGATAAAAAATAATTTTCCATTTTAATAACTAATGTGAAACCTCTCACCTTTACAGAACCAGTTAATGGTGACAGAAATCATTACAGTCGAAGGGCTGCACAGCAAACTGCTATATATGAAACTCTCGAGGTAGCAGACCGGTTGCTAGTAGACAAATGACCACATCGTTCTTGGTACTAATTAGTTCCTTTCACCCTTCATACGCTTCGCTTTCTTTCATAAGCCTTAGCTAGGAAGCTCTGGGTCAAATGTGCTCACCAACTTTCCACTCTCAGAAAGACTGACCAAAAAGTCAGCATTATCAAAGCACTTCAGTGAAACTTTGCTTGCTTATTACTTAGACTAGACTTGCTTTGGTAGATACATATTTATTGTCATTTATTATGTGGGAACATGCCTTTTATAACCTGTTAAAATATCTGCAAAAAATCAGAGATCTCTGTCTAGAAAAAAAAGTCTTACTCTGCACAGAGTTCTGTCTATGGTGGTCTGCACTTAGAAGAAGCCTTTGGAAAGGCAGGCCATGGAGTCTTGCTTGGGACATGGACCAAATCTGAGCACTCTCCAGGGCAGTTGTTGCTCTGGCAGGCACAGATGAGTTAAGTCAGGCACCTCTCACACGCACTTTAAAAAACAGAGGTGGGAAAGTATTTTGCCACGTTCCTTAAGTGGAATTCAAATTCCAGGGACCCCATATATGCTGATATTTCTCTGCATACATGTCCTTCTCTGTGAATCTGTGCTGAAGCATGATGCAATAGCGAGCCAGATTCTCTGTTGCTGTAAACAGATGCAGCTACACTGACCTGTGTCAGTGTTTTATTAAGAACCAGCCCTGGAGCCTGAATTCTGGATTATGAACCACCATTTACTGGAAGTGCGGATTGCAGCAGGAACTTTTGTTGGATGTCTATTGCAACAGACTCCTCGCTTCTTTTTAAAGTGCCTCTAGTGTTGCAGGCTTTTACTAAGGGAACACAATGGAGCTGGCAGGAAAGCAACAGCTCTTCACCGTCTCAGAAGAGCAAAAAAACACCCCAGCAGTCCTTCAGGATACAGCACTGCTAGGTAGCTGGGACAATGAATTAACAAGGGCTGACTTTTCCCTCCCTCTGTTTTCAAAGATAGTAAGTAACAAAATCTGGCAGGCTGAAAAGCCCCTGCTCGGAGGAGAGAGACAAAGAGGCAGGGCTGAAATTCGTCGTGTCAGTTTAAAAAGGCAGAGTTTTGCATTTACACAATATGCCCATTCTTGTTCTCCTTGACTCATGGAAAAATATTGAACATCGGACAAGAATGTAGGAATGTGTCTGGTGTCTGATCTCCACAAAAATCTAAACGCCGTTTGCATTCACGTAAGAAATAAAGAGCGGCTGTCCAGGCTCCCTTGATGTGTTAAGAAAATAACAGTAGTGATAGCAATATCGTTATAATAACAGCAGTAATAAAATTTTTAAAACTGGCTGTGTACCTAGTACAAATAAAGCACGAACTCAGGCATTCCGAGCCCTTAATCCCAAACACAGCTCGGCAGAGCTTTCTAGACCATTTGCCTGTCACAAGCATCGCAAAGACTTCTCTCCACCAACTGTCTCTGAAGCCACTGTTTGTTTTCCCGGACAGCAGAGGTTAAAGCTTTTTATTGCTTTTTTGACTTTAGATGCCATAATAGTTGCAGTGCCTATATTACCATCTATGGCAGACAGTCTGCGTGTCTGCCAACTGTCAGGCAGCCTATTCATCTCCAGTTGCCTTTTGCCTACTTTCTGCAGCAGAAGAATTTCCCTCCACTTGATTTCATGTGCTCTTCCTGCCGACGTTTCTGCTGCTTGTTTTTCAACACAGGCTGGCTTCAAGCCTGGGGGGGCATGGGACCCTGCAGCCCCGAAGAACCTGTGGCTTCTATGTTGAGTGCAGCTCTCCAGCCAGCCAGTTATGGCCCTGCATCTGAACAACATCATATGACTGGCCTTATGTGACTGGGGGTTACTGGATTGACCCAATTGTTGACTGGAGGAAGAGGCAAGCAATGGGGTCACCATGGCCTGCACTGATGGGCTACTCTAGGATCCCCCAAAACACCCTCCTCCTGCTTGTCCCACGGCAGAGCTATGGAACCTGGCTACCCATCCTCTGCCTAAACCCCACTCTTCTTTCCCCAGATCTTCTCATCCATCCAAGGCACATGGTCTGTGTCTTGAGGATATTGGTACACATCATGTTCAGCCACTCCCGACCCAAATGTTCCTAGAAGTCCCCTCCAGTACCTGCCAGCACCTTTAGACACTAGAATATCTCTAAAACATCCAATTCGGTGGTATTTTACCATTTTACCAAAGCCCGCTCAGCAAGTAGGGCTGTGCAGGAAGATAGGATGGGCAGGTCCCCAGGCCATAAATTCCAGACCCTATGATCACAGCTCTATGCTCTATCATCCTTTGCCTAAAAAAATCATGCTCCCATTTAAGAGAGTCACTGAAATCAAGAAAGGCAATGCTGATATCTGCTGGTTGCCTCCTTTTGCTCCTCGGTATGTTGGTGATCTGAAAACCTGCAGACGTACGTATTTCCTGACCCACGACATGAGGCAGTGACTCATAGGAGGTGGAGGGAGGATGAACAGCTCTGCCAGACCCTCTGACAGGGGTAAACCAGATCATTCAGTTGCATGAATCTTGTCAAATGGGTGTGTTTATTTTGATTTTTTCCTAGGTGTGACCCAGCTCATGGCCTCCTTACCCAGGCTGTGAGAAGCCTCTTGAAATTTCACTTTAAATCCAAACCCAAAAGTATCATAATTCACAATTACCAAGTCCTGAGTCATGGGTTGCTCTTCCTGTCATTACTGCTTTATGAAATTGCCTACAGAAAAGAAATGGCACCTTAAAATAACCTCCCTCACCCACCTCAGTCAGGAAGCCCACAGCCAAAGGCATTCGCCCACCTCCCCGCTCCCCAAGGAGCCTGGGTCTAGAGCTCTTGAAGTCAACAGAAAGGCTGTTGTAGACATCAGTGTGTCTTGGATCAGGCCCCAGTTACCCAAGAGAAGAGATGGGCTTTGCAGCCCATCCAGATGGTTAACAGGTTTAACATACAACCGCTGCCTCATTAAATCTACAGTAAATTAAATGAACACTTAAGACACTCAACTGAAATTGCTATTGACTGTGGTAATTAAATCGAAATACCCAATTAACCACACCAGAATAGGAATGAATATATCATGGGGCACCACTCTGTAGTGTCTGAGCCAATTAGATGTTGTCTATACCTTAATTTGGGCTAAAATAATTTTTAAAGGGAGTTTATGATTATTTAGAGATGTGTTTATATAGCATGTGTATATATATGTGCATATATATATATATAGACACATATTATACTATTATATTTAAGTCTTCTGTCTGGGCTCTTAGTCTTACGTTGGCAGAGCCATACTTTTAATTCCAGGTCAGCCACCATCTTCCAAGATAAACTCGCACATTATTAAAACATCTAAATCAGAAGGATTACAAATGTCCCACAGTGGATTTTCTTTTTTTTTTTTTTTCTTTATTAAGAACATTTACATGAAGGTGTCTGCAGTTTCAAAGCCATTTCAGACTGAGGCCAAGTGAATGCTTGGTAAAAAAAAAGAAAAAAGAAAAAAGAAAGAGCCTTTTTTCCCTCTGTTTAGCCTGTGCTGTCAGGCCTCTGCCTGCTGCTCTAACCACAGCCACCCCAAAGCAAAAGTTTACTTTTAATTAAGGCATCTAAGCGCTAGGATTCTTAGGCTCTGAAGCTGTCTCCCTTTCCTCCCCCTCCTTTTTTCAATCAGGAGTGGAAACTTTATCTCACCTACAAAGGTACACTTTGCCCAAATGTTGATAGACTGCAGTGATAAACCTTCACTTCTTCACTCCAGGCGAGTCTCCTGGTGGAAGGTGCTCAGTCATCCCCAGTGACAGAGCACCCCTAGAGACACGGTGGTTTCGGGGCTGCCTCAGATCAGAGAGGACCCAGGCACGGCCACTGCACCCCGCTCTCCCAGAGGCAATGTACGAAGCCCTGGCTCTGGTTTGGCCTTTGTTTGGAGGGGAATTTGCTCTCCACAAATCATGAAACTGCAGCCTTGTAATAGTAGCACTCAGAATGACAAAAGGCCAAATCGGGTTACAGTCACTCAACCCTACTGAGTTATTTGAGTAGTGGCAAGAGGAGTTATTTTTAATGACTTCACGTCCCAGCCTCATAGACAATAACCAGATAGTGTCTATGAGCCTGCAAGCCTTAATCTTCAGCTCAGGATCGAGCAGCTCCTGAGAAAACAAAGATGAGACAGGGTGGAAGATGTCTTCCAAATCTGATTTTTTTTAAAGTAGGGAACACATTTCTTTCCATTTCCTCAGCCATCCTGTGCTGGCATTGCTGCTGGTGTTGTCCCTGGCTTGCCCTGGGGTGGCGACCAGGTCCCACTCCTGCCTCACGCTCCTAATAGCTTCAGTGTCTTGATGCCCAGTGGACAAAGCTGCGACAGGTGACTCTCCTTGATGAAGCTGGACCCTGCATCCCTGTGGGACCGCGTTCAGAGGGTCCAACTGCTGTCCTCCACCCAGGCTACAGACCTGGGGAAGGCAGAGGTGACTACCACAGTTCTGCAGTGTTGCAGAAGGGCCATACAGGTACCATTTCTGTAGGTCTTCTCTTTGCTGTGGTCACGCCTCCATTTTGGCCACTTCCATATATTTTCTAGACCAAACTGATCTCTTACTGTTCCTCTCCTCATAAGTGGAATTGCAGCCCCTGTGGCCCTCTGCCACTGCTTATGCTGGCAGAGACCAGTGGATATTGGCAGGCAAACTTGGATGAGATTCACACAGTGAGAGGGCAGGGAGGGAAGAAAGGGCACACTGTGGCCCTCAGTGCCTTCACTTGCCTCACAGAGAGCATGCCTGTGGATAGAGGGAAAGGAGGTCACAGGTGGGGTGAGAAGTCTCCTTGCTGGTCAGGAGACTGGGCTGAGGCAGGTTTTGAAATGCTTGGATCTGAAAGATATCTTAGATCTTGGTAGGTATCTGTAAGACCTGTTCTCTCGGTGGAAGATGCTCAGCTGGCCCCAGAAGCTTTCTTCTATTCATCTGACAGCACTTCTGGATATATTCTGATGTGCACCCTACCTTGTGAAGGAGAGGTCATAGAGCCATGTACAAAATGTGCTAGAAGAGATGCCTCAGGCTTCAAAACACATGGACAAGCTTGAGCAGCAGGGCAAAGCCACACTGCTTTGGCCGTCCCTCTTTCACCCTACTGCAGAGAGAGGCAGGAGAAACTAGGCTGCCGTTGACCAAGGTGGCCCACCATTATGTTTCTGAGACACCTAATTAAACCAGGTCCAACTGAAGTCAACAGAAAACTCCTATCGGGCCCCAAGCCTGGTCCTTGCTGCATTAGAGCCTAAAAGAAGAACCTGGCCCAGACTGCCTGGCTACTGTTCAAAACGGCTCTTAGTTATAAAGAACAAATTGTAAGTTCTCATGTAATGTCCCTGGCAGATTCCAAACTTGTAAAAGAAAAGCCTGTAAACATCATTCCCACTCAGGAACTGTGCAGTGCTATTTTCTGACCCCGATGCACTTTGACATATCGCAGAACTACGCAGGTTAAATCTCACCCTGCCGGTCCCAAATGACAAATTTCAAAAGGTTTCTCTCTTTTTCTTTCCCTCACTGCCTAATACAAAGAAATGTCTCATTTCGCTCATATGGATCTAAAATGATGGCATACAACAAGGAGATTATGAGCAAAAGCAGTTCATGAGCTCCAATTCTGCATTTACCTGCTGGGAAACTAGCAGTGAGGAGCGGGTCCCTGAGCCCCGGACCCCTCCGCCGAGCCCCGGGGGTGTGCGTCGGGGATTTGTTTACATGCCGGAGGAACAAAGTCATGTCACAGAAATTCTGCAAACGGCTTTGCTGAATTTTACTTTTGCATTTTCCAGCTCTTAGTTGAAAGGAAACACAGCTTTGCCGAACCTGAATTCTCGTCTGCTGGCGGATTATTTATTAAACAGCGATGGTAGGCTGAAGCTGTTTTCACTTAAGAACAGTTCGTTCAAAGCCTAACGGAGAAGCAGAGTTGCCATAGTTACCTGAGCAAGCCCTTAGCACAGCACAGTTCCTTCCTACAACCCAAGAGTTTAGGTCAACTTGCAAGTTTGTCAAAGCTTAATGATTTGCTATTTCATGGAAGTGAATTGCATTTATCAAGCACGAAGATGGCGTGCAAACCACGGACAGGATTGCCCCTCACCCATTTTTTTTTTTGCTGGTCCAAGAAGCCCATGGGGTTCACACCAGCTGGAAATCCTGCAGGGTATCTGGACAGCTGGGGAGGAGTTTGGAGTAAAAACACATTTAGATCTTGGCACTGGTTTCGGCCGTCCAATCCAGCCCATCATTAACAGCTTCTGTACAGCACTGCTCTTCCTCTAGGGGCTGTAAAAATGAACAAAACCTTTGTTCAACCTAAACTTCCTTTCCTTGTCTGCTGTTCCTGCAGACTTTCCATTCTAGTGGTCCTATTGTTTCACTTGGAAATGTCAGAGAGCTGCACAGCATGCCCATTTTATAAGGAATATATTCCATTTTAGGAGGCCAAAATCGTACACTGTGTTGTTCCACAATTAATTTACTTGAAACTTGCTTGGGCTCACTATGGCTTGTCTGAAATGGCCTTCTTTCTTTCTTTTTTTTTTTTCTTTTTTAGGCCCCCACATCTGTATTTAGATTGGTAGCTACTGCAGGCACTAGCTTTGCACCTGAACAAATAGGATTGCTGAGGACAAGATTAGCTCCTTTGTGCCGGCCAATTTGGACACTGGGCATCTTAATGAATGGGCATTTTGCTTTTGAACATCCCTTACTGGAAGCGGCAAAAAAAGAGTAAATACCCTGATTGTATCATCTGTTAAGTGGGTCATTCCTACAAAGGGAACTGGAAAATCTGCCTTCCTACTCACAGTTTCCTTCAGTTCTCCTTGCTGTAGCACTGGAGAGAGCAAAAGGGAGAAGAATGTGCGTAGAGATTTAATTCTCCTGAGAACCTGGTGAAGTTGGGCAATCCACAAACTGCAAGTCCTGCATGACAACAGTACCTAGGTTTCCATATTGCTCTGTCCTTTTCTCCTCTCAGCCTCTTCCCCCAGCAGCTTTTTATCACGGTTTTGGGCGTAAGTACATCACCGCCCATTGGCACAACTGCAATTTAATTAGGAAGCAGGTGATATGAGCACAGCGAAAAGCACCCACGTACACTGGCCACTTCCATCATTAATAGCTTAAGTTTTGTGAGACCACATTGGTGGGTCTCGCTAAGGGGCTGTGATGTGGGATGGATAGTGTTGCTGACTTGAGACTAGAGACTCAAAGGGATTTAGGCCCCTAAATCCTACTCAAAATCAATGGGGATTAAGCGTCAAAACTGAGCAGCTGTCTAAACTCCTCTGGAAGATCTGAGGCTGAGTTATAAGGTGCCCACTCAAGCAGTCCTGCTCATCTCCACTTCTCTTTCCGACCAATATGGTTGACATGCATTTTAGAAGGCATGGGTTCAGGTAGGCATGGTGCATTCCAAGTAAAAGATAGCAAAGAGGAACAGGGGTCAGAGAATAAAAGAATAAATTATGAAGCAGGGAGATAAGGATGAGAAGGCAACAAGACGGGTAGAAAAGCAGATAGAGAGAAAAGAGAACATGATGGGAAGGACGGACAAGGAAGGAAAGGAACAATCTAGAGGACACGGAGAAAGGAGGAAATTACCTGTCTGAGAGAATGAGGAAGAGGAGAGTGACAAAGACTGACAGTGTATGTTTTAGTCTGAGAACAGAAAACATTGAAGGAAAGAGATCTGCAGAGAGATCCCGGAGAACTAAAGAAGAAAGGAAGGATGAATGAAGCAAAGGAGTAAAGCATGGCAGGCCCGGAGAGGTTGTTTCTCTGTTTTGTGGCAGCAGGTCTTCACTGCCCTTGAGTTTTAAGGGGCAGCTCATATGTGAAGTAGTTTGCCATTAGTGAACCTTTGCAGGATGCACCCATGTTAAGTATGATGGTTATATTAAAATAGTGTGTTCCTGGTGGGATGATTCGCACGGGGGACACTTGATTTCCAGAGACAATAAGCATGGAAGAGCACCATGCCATTGGAGTTTTGGCTCCTTAGCGTCTTTGCATTTCCCTCCTCTCCCTGCCAACACTGAGCCAATTCCAGTCCAATTTGACAGACTGGCGGGAGTCTCAGAAAAGCAAAGCTCTTACTCATTCCATGAAAACTAGCAGCTGGGAAGAGAACACCCAACCTGGGGTGCAGACAAGGGAGGCGCTGGTTGAACCCAGCCGTATTTGTTCAGCAGAGGCTGGCACAGTTACAAATCGACCCAGCTGGCATCTGACATCTTTTGCCTGGTGAGGATGTTACAGGACATAGAAGAAGGAGCTGGGTGCGTTGTAAGAAAAGGGAATGTAAAGGGACGATGACTCAAATCTGTAAGAAACCCAGCTTCTTTTTGTGTTTTTTTACCATCTCAATTTGCAGAGGTAAATTTCCCTGGATGATTTGGGCCATAAAAGCTTTTGAGTCATCCTCACTATTTAGCTGTGAAAGATGAGACAGTTCAGTTCAAATCACTCATCTGAAGACATGTTAAATAATTAACAGTATATGGACTGCAATGCTATTTACTGTCCCATGGGGCTGCTAGTCCTCTGACCTTGTAACAGCCCGATTTCATAAACAACGCTCCGCAGGATTGCACGCTGACAAAACTTCTTAAAATAAGGAACTGTAATTCAATATCGGCCTAATCAATATGTGTGGTGGAGCAGGTAGTTTGTGCCGGTTCTTTTGGGCCTCGGGTAAACAGAATGACTTAAACAATAGGCCAAACTGCAGAGGAAAGAAAGGGAATGCAGTATACACCAGTGCCAAAGCTTGAATACGTTCAGACGATGTAGTAAACTAAGGTCACTGCCTTTGTTAAGAAAATCTTGGCAAATTGCATCTGCTGTAGAGGTCAGGCAATTATGTTCACAAGGAAACACAAACTTGCACGTTATTTAATGTTTCCAGCCTCTGTAGCGCAGTCCTACGTCAGTTTAAATATACAACATCCCCGATGAGTAACAGATACTGCTGAACATGCTGCTTTCTTACAAGCTCAGTTCTAACAGTGGCAGAAACGGCAAAGTTGTGTTTTTACTGAGAAGAGCGACCTCTCTGAAATGGAAAAATGTTGAGAATGACTCAAAATAAAATTGAGTGCTTTATTTTGCCTCTTTCCAAGTTTTCTATTTTATGCTAGTTTTTATTTAACTTTGTTTCAGGTTTACTGTTCCTTTTTTGTGTTCATCATTTCATTTCAGGTTTCCCAGTGCTCTCAGCACTCTCTACTTGCTGACTGGCTGAGTGTCCTTTATCAAAATATTTGTCAAATAGTGAAAAGATAAACTAGCAGATAATCACTAAATGTTATGGGTTGACATTAGCAGCAAACTAAAATGCCAGATCATTCAGAATCTTGCAAAACTAAACTCTTCCAGGAAACAGAAGAATCTATATTTTTTCTACTTTTATCTTGATGCAGTTAAAGTGCTAACTGTAGTGTACAACTTTTGGCTGAAAATGATCTTGGCATCAGAAAACTACAAGGTGGCAAATATGACACCAATTTTTAAAAAGGTTCTATGGAAAATGCTTATACCAGGCAAAATGTACATGTGAAAAAATTCTAAAGAATAGCTTTAGGTGACACTTGGATGAATAGGATATACTGGAGAAGTCCAGCTCAGCTTTTGCAAAGGAAAATTTTGCTTCACAACTCTAGTAAGGTTTTTTGAAGGAGATAACAAGCATGTGAACCAGAGGAATTCAGTTGACATAGCTTAACTGGAACGCTTGTGCCCAAAGGCACCTAGGAAGATCACTTGTTAGAGATGCTGAAAGAAACTCGGCCACTGTGGGGTAAAAGGAAAACTCTTCACGTTGGTTAAAAGGCAGAATGGAAGGGTAAGAGCAAATTATCAGTTTTCACAGTGAAGGGAGATTACCAGCAACTAGGTGATAGAAGAGCAGATGACATAGACAAATATAAAATCCAGCACCCAGGAAACAGTCCTTACTCTACCTACAGTGACGGGCCCTAAACTCAGTCTTGCTGCTTGGGAATGAGATCCCAAGGTCAGAATAGACAGTGCTATAAACACCATCTCAGTGCTCAGAAGTGCAAGTGCTCAGACAGCAAGCCGAATGCCAGCAAAGGAATAGAGAGCAAAGCAAAGACACATCACGCTGGCACTGTTTAAATCCACCCCGTCTCAAAAAGAACATAGTAGAAAGAAAAATATACAGAGAAGGGCAAAAAGGACAGTCAAAGGGAAAAAACAGCTTCCACAGAGGAACAAGTTAAAGAGACTATGATTTTTCAGCCCAGGAAAGGAAAACTTAAGGGGGGAATAGGATGCAAATGTATAATACATGTTGCATGGAGTAGGTGAACAGAGATCGATGAATCTTCCAATGCAAAAGTTGGAGGACATCACGTAAAATGAGCACATAGCAAGGTAAAAGCAGACAAGGAGGTCCTCATGGGAGGCACAGCTATGGAGCTATTTTTAGCAAGATGTCATACATGCTGTAAATTTAAATAGGTTCAGAAAGCAACTAGATAAATTCATTGAAGACAAATCCTTTCAAGCTATTAAATGCAAATACACCATTTATTGATGCTTAGCCAAAGATGGTTGGAGGCTGGGAGAGCATCTTGGGGAGGCTAATTTATGCTTATTGGGTTATTATGCTCTTCTACTTATGACCACTAAGAGTGACCACATACAAAACCAGACAAACCTTTGGTCTTAGACAGTCCAGACTTATTTGTGCTTGCTCTGAGATTTAAATCACAACATTTTTATGTGTGTATAAAATGATATGAAAAATTGCTTTTTTTAGCTAGCTCTGTTCATCTCAAACTGCTCTCAGTTTAGTGATCCCTATTTAGAAAATACATTGGGAAAGAATACAAGAAATTTTTTAAGGTCTCATGTCTTCTGGCCTGCAAAAGTCATTTGTTATATGTATGTTCATGTAACAGCTAGGAAAATGGAGCTTTCGTGTGGCAGAGATCATTGGGTGCTGGTGTAATGTAACAAACACTAACGACTGCTAATGAAGGGATCTGTCTCTGCAGACACGGGTGATTCTGTTCCACACTGTTTAAAAGGAAGCTTCCAAACTCCTCTCTCATCACTAAGCCCAAATTTATCCATCGCAGCGTTGAAACAAACCGCTAGAAAATGTGAGCATTGGTCTGTCAGAAGCATCTCCCTACACAGCTCTGAGGCTGAGTCCACGGTGCTGCAGTCTTCACCTTTTAGAGACCAACTCAGCCGTGACATTCAGAATAAGATGGAATGTTATTTCCCTTGGGTGAAATCCGTTGAAACTGATGGATGTGTTGTTACTGGAAGTCCCAGTGGGGCTGAGATTTTACTTCCAGTGTGTAAGTTTTGAGAGCACCAAATGATTTAGTTGTAGTTGTGTAATCTTGAACTGGAAGCAGGGAATGGATGATCTAAGAACAGGTTTGTCATCTCCAGCCACTAAATACTGACAGGTTAAAACTTTCATTTAAACACAAAACATGGAGGAAAACATATTATTGTTCTACACTAAAAATGAGCAAGTAGATTGACCCGGGAGGGGACGGGTGGTCCAGGCCAACTCAGTCCTTGGACCTGACATCGTTTTTCTAGTCCCCGTCCCTCTGCTTGCCTCATATTTTCATCCTTTGCGCTCCCTGCTTCTCCTGATAAAGCTAACAATGCTGCAGTTGTTTTGCTCCCTGCCGCTGCTGAGGGCTCTATTTTTAATCGCAATTAATGTGGGGGCCAAAACAAAGCAAAACTTATCTTATTGTTTGTAAAGGGGCTGTTTAGTCTGAGGTCACGGGGCATGCCTCTTGCCAGGCAGCTTCACAGCCTCCTCCAAAGTCAAGCAATGCTCAGGGCCTACGTGACTCCTGCCAACGAAAGCTCTTGCAGGTTTGCTTCACACACTATGGTTTTTTTATCATTTGAGGCCTTCTAAATATCCTCTGCAGCCTCATGCTCTCCATGCTGGTGTGTGGCATGGCGTAGATGGATGCTAGGGAGATAGCAATGTTTCTTGGGCTGTCTGTCACTGTTGTGACAATCTTGGACCTTTTGAGCAAGAGTCCATTTGTGGGTAAAGATGCCTTACATAGACCTCAGCAGCTCCTCTCCTGACCATAGGTTATTTTGGCTAGAATCAGGCCACCTTGACCACTGTGGACTTAATGTACCTGACCAAGGGGGATGCAGGTGGGTTATCTAAGCAACAACTAACCTATGGTGGTGCCTGAAAACAACAGCTGATGCTCCTGAGAGCCCATTTCCTTGGGTACCAAAGGCTTATGAATATGTCCCAAAGCATCCTAGCGTATACAGAGAAGCTGAGCTCTCAGCACCGTTACAGCTTAGGAGGGACTTCAGCTTTCTGTAATTCAGTACAGACCTCCTTTCAGTTAATGTGTTCAAGCCTTCCTCGTCTACCCAACCAATTTTGAATGTAATACAAGAAATGGCCAACCTATGGCAAACGGCCTCCAGAGTTCCTCAGAGTTCCCCATGCAGGCAGGCAGGTTTGGTATTGCATCACCTGAGTGGGCAGTTGCAGTATGCCCTATGGCGACCTCAGGAGAATAATATTGTTTTCTTTGGATCTTTTTTTAGGATTAATTCCTGAACTGCTTATTTATCTAATTTACAGGAACTGGTTACATTCCAATTTTGCACACAAAGAAATAATAAAGCCATCTTAATTTCAAAAGACCTTGCTTATCAAATGCATTTTTCATAGACAAGATATTTGTTGAACATTAGTGTATCAAGGCAGTTTTCTGTGCCTGTGCCAACAGCCACTTTTCCCTGAAGAACTGAATATATTTGAAATATTTTGAACCCCCACTTTCTGCTTCACTTGCTAAATAATTTCACATTTCTTCCAAAAGCTGATCTTCTTTCATCAGATAGCAATCCATATTATTGCAACCTCCTGGAATAGAGGAATGCTACTGACAGAATGAATATTTAGGTACAGAAGTAATTTTATTTTTTGCTTATTTTACTGTAGGAAAATGCTAAATTTGCACATTTCTAACTAGCATATGTGTAGATGCACTTTTTGCTTAAGCTGTCCAAACCAGATTATGTTCTACGAGCATGTTTAACTAGTCCTCTGGGTTATTTTCTCCTACTTGCTTTAAACAACAGCCAACAATTCAACTGAAGGTCAGCTTCAGCAAACTGCCATGCATTCGACTTTCCATGCATTGAGGCAACCTTATGTCCATCACTAGCAGATTCTAAAGGCATGCAAAAATGCACAAGGGAAATTTTATTAAAGGATTCCTATATTATTAACTGCTTGCAGCTGCCCCATTAAGAAACAACACTATCGGCCTCAGAAATACCGAAGCTGGTTACTAAAATGGTTAGGGACTAAGCTGTCTACTTAGTGTGAGTATACATTTTATTTGAGCAAATGAAGTGAATAAGCATGTGTGCAAATGATCAGACATGCTGATTTGTGTGTGATTACTCAAGTCAAATGTTTAATTTGCATAACTGAATGCAAATTAGGTACAGAACTGCAGGCTAATGTGAAGCATGCCATTTGGCGCCTGACAGTTTTAAAAATCAGACTCAAAACCTCCATGCTTAGTGTAACTAAATAAGAGCAGTGTAATTTAGCACAGCAGATATCTATCATTTGATTCTGCTTATAATTATTTGCCAATAAGGGAGGATGACATGTAAACAAGCAGGAGAACTACAAGTCTGCTTCGTTTTCTGTCTCTCCAAGAGAAATTGCTATACTGAGCTTCTAGCATATTCTTTCTCTCATTATATTTTACATAAAAATCTCTGACAAAGGAAAACCTACAAGTGTACAAGGATACACAAGGGCTCCCTTAGAATAGCTGTTTGGTAGTTTTTTTGGAAGTGGAAGTTTTCCACTGTACATGGTCCTCAAATTATTTTTAGCTTTGTTTGTTTACAGTCTGGAATGACATATTCAATGTGATTTGATGTTTCCTAGTATTCTTGATCCACTCTTTTCCAAAGGAAGCAGTGGAAAGTCTATGATGTAGTAAACTGAATGCAAGACCTCATACGAGGAAAATATTTGTAGAGAACAATCTGACACAGATCAGGAGCTGGACTGGATGATCTAATGGGCATTACATTGCTGGAGTCTAATGATTCATAGTAGCAAAATGGCAAAATGGCAAAATGGCAATTCCAATCCTATTTAAGAGCACAGCAAGTAAGGGTTTTTTTGGTGTATTTGAAATTCTGGCTGACTGTAATATATCAGAAAGCACATAAACTCTGCTCAGGATGTCGTTTTATAATGTCTATAGGCTGGTTAGAAACCCAAACATTCCATAAGCAAAGCTTGGGAGCAGAAAAAACAGCCAGGAGATCAAAATATGGCTGAAGAAATCCTAAACTCCATCCTACGTATATATCCCAATTGCTGCCTTACATTTGAAGATAAAAGTCCAGCTGAGACTGCTGCTGAACAGGGAACTACCGCCTGTTTAAACTGGAAACTACGAAAGAAAGGCATCCAAAGCTCCTATAATCTAGGAGGCAAAAGACAGAGAGTTAAAAAACACAACAGCCCTAACAGCCCCAAATGACATGATTTTGCATTTCCAATTAATGATTTATGAGTGACTGAGGCTGGCAACACTAAGGAACTGACTCATGAATGCTCTGCTTTCTCCATCAAGGAAAAAAGCAGCAGAGGGAAATGCCAGAGCTGCCCTTTGGTTGTCTTCCCCGTGGCAGGCAGAGCCCTCTGCAACCCCGCAGTGTGGTGCATATGGGACCAGGACTGGAGCAGCCCCACGGAGGGCACCGATCCCACAGCACACACTGGACCTTCAAGAATTGCCAGTTCACCATCTACATGGAAACCGAAGGTCTGTGCATGTGCCTTGTCCAGATGATGGCTCTGACTGTGCAACCACTAGAGGAGCAAACGTGAAGGAACTTTGGACAAAGCCATTCTCACTTCCCTGCTGAACTATCTCAAGTTCCATGTACAAATCTTCTGAGATAAAACCCAAACCCTGAAGACAGAAATAAGCTCCGTTTATTCAAACATGCTAGAAATATCTTTTACTACCACCCTGCATCATGTAAAAACCTAGAAGAGAGGCAAATATTGATCTTGTGTGATGGACTGGTAGAAGAAAGGTTTTCTAGTGAGCTGTGTGAGCCTTACAACACACATATTCACTGCGCGTATGCATTTCTGGGAACACACTGTATCTTAGCCTGCAAATCCCACTGCTTCACTCTAGGTGAAACAGAGCTAACATCAAGGACAAGGATTGTTTTTCAAAGGCAATAGAGTAAGCAAGCCTGTTCCTGAAGAACCAAGATATTAACAACTGTGAGAGAGATGCGAATATGTCAGGGAGCAGCTGAAATGAATGGAATTGCATTTCATTATAATTCAAATAAGAATTTGACCCTCTATCGATACAAGTTCACTGGTAGATTCTTAAAGATCAATATATCTGTACATATACATCACACTTGACCTCTAGACTGGTTTGTCTGAATTCAGCTTCTGGCCATTAAAGCCCATTCTAGTCCTGTCCTTGTGGCTGCAGGGCTTCCCACCCACCTGTGCTACCTCCTGCAGCAACACACAAGACTAACAAAGCCAGTCCTCACCCTCCTCTTTCATAAAAGAAAGACTGAGATACCCAAATTCAGTTCAGGCGCAGTTCCTTCAATTTTGTTAGACCCAGTACAGACATGCTGGTTCTCCTCCAGTAGAATATATCCATATGAGTTCAGGCTCGTAATTCAGCTCCTGCAGCTTGACGTGTTGGCATGTGTCAGCTCAGTCATGGCAACTCCGCGCGTGTGTGTGTTTGTGTGTGTGCACAAGTGTTCATAGTCCCTAGCAAATGGGATATAATTCAAGTAATCATAAACTAAACCATACTTCAATGACAGTGAGTTATGCTAAGTCACATTTCCGTGTATCTGTCAGGAACAGAGAGTGTGCACATGGACAGTTACCACTGCTAATCAGAAGAGCACAATTACTGAAGTTGTGGTGACCTAATCAGGAGTCTGAGCTCTATGTACGTGCAGGCTGCGGAAGAGGTGTTGGGTGATATAGGTCAGATTTCCCTGCCTTTTCTTGACGACTACTTTATTCCTTTTTCAGTGATACTACACAGGTCTTCAACAGTTGCCAAATTTCAAGCACTGATTGTAACCTCACTTACAGAAAAAAACAAAATTCTTTTGGCCAGGAACTGCTAACTGAAAGAGCTCGATGATTTTAGTGTACTTTGTTAGAATTTATAATCTCCAGGGGAAAACACAATCGGCATTTGCAATGCAATGTAAGTATACAAAAAAGCAAGCAGAAATAGGAATTTTCCCCCCGCCAAGAATTCTTGCGGACTGGATCTGCTGATGTGCCGGTGGTCGCAGGGGCTTGGCAGGCGAGGGGCTTGCAGAAGAGCATGTAGGATGCCTACGCTGTTAGAGTGGGAACTGACAGACAGCCTAGGAGACTTAGCAAGAGCAGGGTACCCATCCTGGCATTTTCAAGTCTTAGATTGTGGCTCTGTAGGGAAACTATTCTGATTTAAATGATAGCCGCCACTGAAAACAGTCCTGCTCCTCTCCTCCTGCTCTTCGTTGTGCACTGGCAGTTTTCTGGCCTCAGATGAGCCAGGTTGGAGATCCGAGCCAGCTGACAGCTCTCTGCTCATTCCTGTAGGGTTAGTTTTCTGCTGATTTAGCCTTCTGAACAGGTTTACTGGTGGGGGCAGAAAATTGTCAGTGCCAGCAGAAGGGGAGCGGTGGGGGGCACAGGGGGGGGAAGCAGGGGAAGGGAAAGAAGCAGAGCCCTCCTCGGCTGCAGCAGCTGAGCATTAAGTTCATTTAGTGGCATCAAAATATGACACCGCTAGCATTCCTGACCCAGAAAGGAAGAACAATCAATTCAACTTTAATTCTTAGGCCTTCAAATCTGATTTTTCTAGCAAATAGTTTGTTTGATGATATGCTACTTCACTTTGCTTCCTGCAAGCGGTGCTGGCAGATGGTGCTGAAACAGGGCAGTGTTTTGAACCTTTCTTTTCCCTCAGTCCTCACAAATGCAGACTGTCTCTGGTCACATTTGTGTAAGCCCTCTGGGAACAGGGTGTTGTAGGGGAGAGACCAGCAGCCAGTCTCATATGTGGATGCATTTGGGCGCCTTGGCCCTGGGCAGGTGGGCCCAGGGCTCTGTTGACCCTCTAAGAGAGGCTGAGCACAGCCCAGACCACCACAGAGAAGGATGAGAAGGGGAAGGAGGACACAGGGAAGGGGAGGGATGGGGCCATGGGACTGCGATGGGAATTCAGGCATCCTGACTGCCGGCAACACACCCTGACCAACCGTGTCCTATGGCTTCAGCGCAGACTGTGCATTCCCTCGAATGCAAAGGAGCTGCACTGTGGACCTGTCATCTCATGGCAACAGTGACCCCCAGAAGGCTGTTTGTATGGAGTCTGACCCCCTCAGTGCAAACACTGCTTTACACAGGTCCAAACAGCACAGAAAGTGGCCTGAACTAACCAAAACCAACTAGGTGGTAACCATCATTCACCCCTTCCTCAGGCTGAACCAATGTAAATGCTTTCTAATTGAATTTCCAGATATGTAATACAGAATAAATACCGAAAACCAGCTTCAGAAACATAAAGGCTGCAAGTGACGCAAGGCACTTGGAGTTCAGGTTTACGCCGCTCTCTTCCCCGTGCTGTCATGCTGTCCTAGTCTCAACCCTCCGTGTGCATGGTCACTTTGGGGGTGGCAAGACTAATCCATTAGTGCTGCCCGATGTATGTGGAGCAGTTTGAAGAGGGTGAACTAAGAGAACACAAATCATCCCTGACACAGCAGCTAATCAGGCCAGAGTGAGCCAAACAGCCTCAGCCATGAACCACAAGGACAACCTAGTCTTATTTTGACATTTCAGGCTTGTGAGGTCTCCTCAGCTCCTGAAAGCCTCCTTAGCTCAACAGATTTTACACGGAGCAAATGGCACATCAGCGCTCACATATCCAAAAAATACAAAAATGGAGAATTGAAAGGTCCCAAATCTCCAGTCTGAGCTTTTATTCTCCCTTCATTCTCCTTCTCTCAGACTTCAATACTATTTTTTGTTATCATCTGGTAATTTGCTGACCTCTCGCTTCTTCCCAACAGCTGCAGCTTACAGACTTTGTCTAACACTATTCCAATGAAAGTTTAATGAGATCTTTGCTTTAAATAACCTAATGAAATAAGGGTACCAATTAATCCCTTTGGGCCAAAGTCAGTTCCTCTTTATTTTTGTTCTCTAAAAGAGGCTGTAAAAGTCCCTCCTGCAGAGGGTGGTCCTGTGGAACTTCATGGAGATTAACCCGTGAGGTTCAACTGAAACTGTGTGATGGGGAGTTGGAAATTTTCAGTCCAAAAGGATTTTCCATTGCAGAAATGCTGATTTGTCAAAACCAATAGATTTTATGGAAAGTATTTCCAAAGAAAAAAGCATTACAGAATTTCAGCACTATAAGAAACCAAAAAAGTCTTCCGAAGTAAAACGAAGCCAAATGTTAAAATACCAAAATTCACCATGACATGGAAATTCTGAGTTTCAGCTGATTTAGCAGAAACTTTCAACTATGTGAGCAGCTTGACCTCCCTTAGTACTTCTCAACAGGTCCTCAACAGCATCCACTTTATGCAGCTGTGCAGAAATGCTAAAGCCAGAAGGGACCTTAATGTAAAATCTGTCTACATCTATGTGCAAAGCGAGACACAGCAGGCCACTCACTAATTTCAACATTCCTCGACGAGATGTTGCAATAGTAGCTATGCTTGCTCTTGAGGACTCTGACGTGGGCTCTGCCTCCGCTGCAGATCGCAGGTCAAGCACTGGGGTGTTTGGTGAGGTTGAATGCTCGCTGGACAGCTGGGAATGGCTGGGCTGCAGTAGCACAGACCTCTGGGCAGGCTTTTTTATTCTACTGCGCTAAATCAATCTGGGATCTCCCTGCCGCTGCTGTTGGATGGCTTTTGCTCTCTGAATTAGCTCATTTAACATCCATGTATCTCAACACTACACTGCAATCTGCAGCGTAGACAGAGCATTATTTCTAATCTAAATTTATCCAGCTTCAGTTTTCAGCCACTGGATCCTGTTATGTCTCTGTCTATCCATTCTAAAAAACTTCTATTATTAGAAATAAGCTACAGAGTTGAACAGATCACATCCATCATCACTTTATGATCCTCCCACTGTTTTCCTCACTTCTAAACCACAGTCTCCCTTCTCTGCGTTCGGGTCTCTTTTTTCCAGCCTGTGTTTTACAGTGGGGAAGCAAGCACAAGGCTGCGAGCATGGCACTGGCTGGGGATGCGGCTCTCACTGGGAGAGAGCGATCAGAGGGCAGAAAGTACCGGCAAGTGCATCTGTTGTGTTGCTGGGTACAGCACCACTGCAGGCACGCTTGCATTATGTCGATGTTTCACATGGTTGCTGGTGCCTGAAAGATTATTCTGGCTTTGTCTCGATTTCTCACCTGATAAGGATTTAGCTTCTGTCATGTCCTGCTTTGTTCTAACAGTTATATGCCAATAAAACTACCTTCTCCCCCAAACTGTCCTCCAAACTTTTGAGTAAAGCAAGTTACATAAAACAGGCTCCGCCATTCTCCTGGCTGTCAAATCATGACCGGTTTTGGAGAGAGCTCAGATACAGATCTCATCGTGCGAGAACAGGTTCATCCTCGGGGACGAGGAGAATCCTTTGTCTGCAAAAAGCAGTTTGCAAAGTTCAGTGCAAGTTCCCTGCACAGTCCTGACGTTTGTGCTCTGCCCACGCAACCGAACTGAACAATGAACTGTGGGAAACATTCCTCTGCCGCTCTCGTCGAGCTGCCAGAGCGGGATGCAAAGCTAGGATTTATAGAGTTAAGAATTACACAAGGTTATATGGCTATATAAAATGCAATTAAGATGCAAAGAATATTTTATAGCCTGACTGCATCAGTGTCATAGAATTTCATAGCTGACTGTGTGTTTTTCCATTTCCTAGAGCACTCTTTAAAAGCTGAAGGAAATGTATTAAAAGCCAACAAGATTAAATTATACATAGTTCCTATTACTTTGCTCTTATAAAAGGACCTCACATGGACACCTCAACCTGAAACACAGGAATGATGAGGTTATTTTTGCCATAAGCCAAACATATGTCCTTTAGGTTATGTAAGAAATATTTGTGGTCCCTCCTGGTGTTGTCAGAATGTACATCATATATTAGATTCCCAAATACACAGAAATACCCTGCTATTAAAGCTAAACAAAAGGGATTTAACGGGTTGGACTAATGAATTTCAGGAACTGATTATCCATGGCGGTATGATACTGGCTGACGTGTTAAAAACAGTGAAATAATGTAGGACCTTGCTAAATAAGATTTATACACAGTGCCAGCTAGCTGGTAAAAAATAGCAATAACCTTTTAAAACATTAATTTAGGCTTTTATTAGAATACAAAGAACCTCCAGTTTTTGAAAGCAGGCATTGTCTCCCCTTTTAATTTCAACAGCACCATGGCCTGAATACAACACAGCAGGGTGTGTGTTTTCTAAAGTTGGGTTATTATCAGAGTGCTCAATGCAGTTTGCCAATAAGCCTTTATTTGGCAAAGCTTAAAACTGCTGACAAATGAGATTCTTCCTACAGCAGTATAACGAGGCACAGTTAAATATGCCTAATTACAAAAACACACCGAGAACCACCGTGAAGCATGTACATCAGTGAAAAATCAAATGATCTCTGCATCACAACCCAGGGGCTGGTATCCCAATGCCGTCTAATCACATGGATTAAAAATACAGAAACCCAAATGATCTGGGGACAAGCTCCTGCCTGGCTTACGCCTGATGCAATCCCACTGCAGCCAACAGACCCCGTCCTGCCCTCATTCCGACTGCAGCGACCCTCTGCCATCGGCCACGCTGCTTCTGCTCCTGCAGTTGCGCTGGCTTTTAGGAGCCGTCTAACCCCCGCGAAAGGAGCGCCCCATAAGATCGGAAGCAAGTTTAAGCATGCAGAGGGAGAAATATGAAAATAAATTTCTCATCTTGAACCATAAGTTCAATGAACTGATTGTTTGCCTACAAGAGTGTGGCAGTGCTTATTCTTCTGGACCTCTGCTACTTTCTCTCCGTAGGTGTGAACTAATATAGAGATAAGTGTAATCAAAACCCTGAAACTAAAGGGGAAAAAAAAAAATCGGTTTAAAGGGAGATAGCTCTTCATGTCTTTCTCCAAGGTAAGACTGGGTCACTAACAGACTTGTTTGTTTTCTCTAATAGTGTAGGATAATGTGCACTTTGAATTCAGATATGAATCTCACTCCAAGACAATTATACATAGCACTGATGAACTCTATTCTAACTCCAAGGGAATTACTAGTGTTTTGTGGGAGTTTAATTTGCCCAGTTGGGCTAAAGGTTGTTTCTAATGTACCTTTTGTGTGTTTCATCCAGCAGCATTTCTGTAGCTATTTGTGAGCAGCATTCTCCGATGAGAGAATATAAGCAATGAAGAACCACAGTGAACATGACTGAGAAACAGAAAATTATTAACAATTGCATTTTGATTGAGGAACAGAGTCCATTTAGTTGACATAGTATAAAACTTGCGAGCAGAAAACTCTCTTGACCTCAATTTTGGGACATTTAAGAGTATTCCCAGGCAAAACTCAAGACAAACAGGAGTACAGCTACGTGCAACAGTACAGCTATATGCAACATTGCTGTTTCATGTCTATGCTGTATTTTTTTCATATTTTAAAGATTTCGTATTTACTAGAAATATTTATAAAAACACAGTAGGCACCACAAAGAGGAGTAGCCCATTACAGCAAAGGCAAGTACCCAGTAAAATGCCAGAGCTTCAAGTAAATGTCCTATAATATAATAGAGTGTCTTATTTGTTACTGTGTCCCGTCGCTTCCTCCAGCCATACTGAGTGTCACTGAATGGGGATTTACAGCAGCCGCCACAGTGTGTCTCAGTCACTTAGGCTGAGACTAGACTAAAGACACAACTTCAGGGTTTCATGTTTATTCTCACTACTTTCAGGATCAAATTGTCTTCATTTCCAGCACAACTTTTCTGAGCATTACACCCCTAAACTCAAATTTTAGTTTGAAAATTAAACTTGGTACTTTCCCAGTTCTTCTGTGCTAGCCGAGGTCTGATACATTTGCACCTAAATGACATTAGCAATCTTGTCAGAAATACTTGAAATGCCTAAGGAACCCCAACTTCCCTTTTCAAAAGCATTTAAATCATAAGGGAGCAACAATTTAATAGAGATCAATTCACTTAGGCTCCCAAGTGCACCAACTCACTTTTGAAAATAAGCCCCAGCCTCTAAGGTCATGTAAGCGCTTCTGAAAACTTTACACGCCGGCTCAAATTCACCTTAATTGTATTGATAATAGAGTTCGGGCTGAAACAAGATTCCTGGGAATGATGTGTAACCAAAAAAAGATCCTGACTTCATTGTGAGATCCCAGGTTAGGCTTGCAGAGCTGGCAGGGTGAAGAGAGGAGCTTTTCATTGATCATATGTGATCTGTAGATAATTGAGACACAACAGAGCTCTAGATGCGTATCTTTCTGAAAAAGGCAGTTGTTAAAAGGATAGGGGGAAGCTTTAGGAAAACAATACACAATTAACACAGCTGCTCTTAGCGGAATCACTACTAGACATATGGAAAGCACACTGTTCGGGTCACTTAAAGCTACGCTCGTACCTAAACCTAAACTCCCGTTTATGATGTGCTCGTAAACGGCTGCGATGAGAGCCCGTGGAGTGGCGTGCTGCGGTCCCCAGCGCCAGAGGAGCAGGGAAACGGCAGGAAATTCAGAAGGCAGCAGCAAAAGAGATGAGGCAGACAGAAGGACCAATCCAATGTGTGAGAAAGGATTGAGAGTTAACTGTGTAGAGCCTGCCTGAGCACTGAATTAAAGTGCCCAGCTAATATAAGTGCCTTGGGAGCAGAGCTATTATATACAGGGGTGTTTTAAACCAGGGAACATCAGGGATGGATTTAAAAATTTGAACACATGTAAGCCATACATCACCTGCCAAGTTAGCGTGTGTCAGCAGAGCCACGGTAACTCTTTTGCTGTGCACTTTTAGCCCAAAAGCTCACTTGCCCTAAACTGCCCTGAAATAGGTTAGAGATAAGCTGCATTTGTTGCACGCTAGGAGGGGGCACGCAGACACCACCAGAGCTGGGGTAACTTGTTTGTGAGGCCAAGTGCTAAGAAAAAAAGAAAAAAAAAAAAAAGAGGTGTTCTGCATATCAGCAAAAAAATTCCTGACTTGAGATCTACTGGCTTTTATTGTTGTGTCTCTGGGAAGAAGTGGAAGGCTTATTGCTTGGGTTGTTTAAAAGTAGACTGACAAAATACAAGACAGTGTACTAGAAGGAATGACTCTGAACCAGAAAGGAGAGTAATCAGATGTCCCAATGATCTGGACAGCTTTCTTCATCTCTTATTTCTGTAACTTTCAGATGGCCTTCTGTAGAGTATTGTGTGAAAGAGTTTAAATAGAACAAAAGCCCCTCAATTTCCCTTTTGTTCCAGGATTCAGTTTACTGGACCATTTTTTGAAGCTCTCTTGACATTAGAATAAATGTTTTCCCACTTGCTGTCTGAAATTGGGAGTGACAAAATACCCCGAGTAAAGATGTTCTCATAGCATTTCCAGCTGGGACAAGATGCAATGGTTGCCAAAAAATCTCGTGAGAAAGTTTATTATCAAGAGATTTCCGACCCCATCTTTCAAAGCTCTGTTCAGCGCTACAATATCGCCAAAACTGACTCCAAGATCTGCTTCTGAAAGCTGTCCGTCACTCCCCGCTGCAATTTTAGGCACAACCACAACATCCGGAAGAAGTGAGGCTGCTGGGCAGTGTCAGGGTGGGCACTGGCGCGGGGAGCTCTTCCCGGGAAGGCAGCGGGGGGCTCAGTGGGGGGAGCAGGCAGGTCGGGAGAGCCCTCGGCGCTGCTCTGCCTTCCCAGTGTGGCTGCAGCAAATCCCCGACTTTCTGTGACTGCAGGAGTGTCTATACAAGTGTTTTATGTCCGATGGGGTGAGCTGTGAAGCAAACCTCTTTCTTTCCTCCCACTTCCCACATGTTATATCACATGGTGGAGTGATGTGTCCACAGAAATTCATCCTTGCAAGTGAAATGAACTCAAAAGTTGTGCTCCAGAGGCACAGCTAATGTGTGCAACCACTGGAAGGCTTTGGCAACTGCACAGGACAGTCCAAACCAAAACACCCCATAACACGTATAGGTGTAGACAGAGGGTCCTTGGCACTCGCAGAGCGCTCCTGTCCCACCACATCACTTACTAATCCTTGCTAATCATCTGACCACTTGCATTTCTACTCGTGTTTGCACCTCAGTGATGCTACCCCTCTCTGTCTTACTTCATGTGCTTTAATAAGTGCAGTGCTTCCCCTCCAGACACAGTCTTAAAGATCTCCTTTGTGGCAAGTGCCTTGAGTTCTTCAAACAAAAGACATCCTGCAAAATGTCACAAGAAGAGTGCAATTAGTACTGAAGTTCCTCAGGAGCCTGGGGGTGTCTCAGCTCCATTATATATATATATATATATTATTTTTTTTTAATTCCAAAAGGAAACTATTATCTCCCAAATGGTCCCATGTTCAGCAGAATAACAAAGCTTGCTTTTTTTTCAACATTAAATGGAAAGGCTTTTGGTCTTCACAGGTTTCTTCTCACAACCCTTTCATAGAGAGAATATGGAGAAACAAAAAGAACAAAGAGGAAAAAAGAAAGGGAAAAAGTAGAGGATGAAAAAATTTCATTTATCAGCTTCAGATTTTTCACTTTTTATCTTTTCATCCAAATCAGAAAATGTAAACATCAAACTTTCTGATATGATTTGCACTTCTGCAAAAGACCTTTTTCTTAAAAGATTAGCATATACATTAAAAAAAATCAACTACCTACAACACACAGCCAAAGCCTTGGCCTTAGGGCTGCGCAGGTTTTAGTTTACAAGCATAAGAAGTTTAAATACAAGACTGTAAATGTTCTTTGATACTGGACTGATTGGAAAAATCCCAAAAGCCTTGAAGTAGAGAGGAAAGATGTATATTTAGAATTAGCAAGGAAAACAGTAATTAAATAAAGTAAACAATAATTAAAAGATTGCAATATAAAGACTAGGATGTTGAAAACTTGCATCAACTAAAGATAATATGAAAAGAGTGCTTTTTTTGGCTCAAACCACGATGCCCAAGATATCATTAAAGTTAGACAGGACAATGTTGAAGAAAACTGGTTTATACCCATGTTACTCCAGCTTCATGACAGTGTGGTGATTTAGTTGGAGCTGATTTCAGTGGAAATGTACTGGCTTCAAGCTAAGGGAATGGTAAATCAGGATCTTTTAGGTTTTATTTCCTGATAAGAAAGCATCTGACTTTTTAAAAGTGTGATGGGCCTGATCCTCGGCTCTATGGGTTTATTCTGATTTACACCACCTGCAAATCCTGCCCAAAATACTTTGTATCGCTTCAATTTAATTAGCGGCTGAAAAGGTCATGATTCATGTGACTGAGACAAACAGAAAAGTTATCTACAGAAAAATCTGAGAAAAAACAAAACCCCCCAATTCTATTTGAACTTACAATTTTGGCAACAAAAAAAAATTAGACGTTCTCAGCTCCGGGCCATGCAGCCTTTGATTGCCAGCTATGGGAATGTGCAGGTGTTAAATCACCCACGGCAGGGCTGCCCCACGGCTCCCTTCGGGCAAACCCCTGCTCTTTGATCCCTCCCCTCATCTCAAGGGGAGTTCCTCTCTCCCCAGGTCTGGGCGGACCACGGGAACTGGAAATCTTCCCTCTGAAGGTGAAATCCACCCCGCAGATCCTGTGTCTCAGGAGTGAATTGGAGGATGGAGAACAAGGGTTTCCCCCATTTTTCCTGAGATGAAACATGGCATCTGTCCAAATGCTTGATGAGCGATGTGCCGTCTATGGGCAGTGGGAAGGAGATGCCTAGATCACCTGTGCGGTACAGACCAGGACAGACGGTGACATAAATTGGCAAGCACCTGCTGTGGGCTTCATCGTTAAGTCATACACTGCTCTTCCCTGAGACGATACCTGCATTTTAAAGGTTTGGACATGAACTTTGACTTGACGGATTCTCCTAATGTGTACTTATACACAGCCATGCTCACCGAATAGCAGCCTTTCTTAGGAAAGTATCTTGCAATGTTACACAGCAACTTTATTGCAGTTGTTGAAAGAACCCAGATCCACCTGCCCCGTAGGCTTGTGCAGATTGTTGTGGAGATTAGACTCACACTTCTGTCGTACCCATTTACACTACACTGGAAGTCAAATTAAGACCACCTTTACAGTATACCTATTAGAAGAAATTTAGAGGAGTGAGTACATTTGGTCCTGCAATAAGTTTTCAGAGATGCCATGTGGGCACAGAACGTCCAAATGGGAGTCAGGAATGAGAAAGAAAAAAAACAAGACATGTTTCAAGCTTTGACAGAGACCAGCAAGTCAACACCACAGCCTCAGCCCCTAAGATCAAGGTGCTCAACGGACATGGATCAGAATCCCAGAAAGGTCATTGAGCAGTAGTCAGTATGGACAGTGCAGGTTTCCATAGGAAAGGTAAGGCCTATCTATGCTAGATACAGGACTTGGTATGGGATTGACCAAGTCTATGCGATGGGCTCTCTGGAACCTCTGAAGATCAACACTTTGCCCCTTTGCTTTTTCACATGATAAGGGTGCAGCACCGGCTGCAAACATATCTCAAAAAATGTAAAAAATCCAAAATAATTAATTGCTCAAGGACGAAGATAGTCACTTATGGTATGGGCTATTGCCATTGCTTAATGTGCTCAATGTATCGATATAGCATGAAAACCTGACATGGAGAGAAGGAAACAGAGAAGGAGAGAGGAGAAGAAGAATCAAACCCAGATATTTTTACATACTTTGGAGATTTTAAAATTATGTCTATTTTTGTGCTGATAATTTGGAGACAAATGCAGGCTTGTAATTCCAGCCACTGGCTGCCTTCCACCCAGCTAGCCCGCAAGAAGGAAGAGAAGTCAGGAATATGAGCATCGGTTTTCATCTGTGGTCTTCAAACACGTTTGATGCCTGTCACTTAGAACAAGAATACGAAATGCTTCCCTGATTCCCCTCTCAGACCAGTTTTTATTTCTTGTCTTTTAATTCTCATTCCTCTAAATTGTAAAGAAGAACAGAATCAGAGCCTTGTATCTCTCTCTGCATGTGGCATCTTCTATAGCAATTGATTCAGTGGCTTAATTTTGCTGTGACACTACAACGTGAATAAATGTGGGTACGTTTCAACACAAAGTACCTTTTGGCAAGCTTGCTCAGAACTGTCTACCCTGAAGGTTATTCGGTTTGTTTGTTTGCACCTCTTCCTGTAATACCTCCAATAATCGCTGGCATGGAGAGGATGTTTCAGTAAATGAAGATTCCCCTGAAGTAATAGGTTAATTTCTAGGCAGTAGGAAATGTTCTGATGAGTGTTCCGTCATCACCCCAGCACTAGCAAACGACAGCAGCAAAAAAAAAAAAAAAAAAAAAAAAAAAAGAAAGGAAAAATCTGTGGGAATCTTTCTGTGTGTACATTACGAAGCTACTAGGCCTTTACACTGATAATTTAACACCAGCTAAGCACATGTGCACAGATGGGAAAATCTGAGTAATTTGGTTTCATGTGCTTTCCAGCTTCTTGCTGTAGAGATGGACGCTGAGCCCTGCCTGAACGCTGAACTCCCGAGTACCTCTGCGGGGCTGACAGCCTCTTCCCAGGGACTTAGCGCGGTGCTTGCAGAGATAAAGCCAGGCTGTGGGTGCGAGTAGCTTTTATTTTTTTTTTTTCATGGCAGGACCCTTCTAGGTAAGGAGCCCATAGGTTGAAAGCTGCTGCTGAGGCTTATTTCCTTTAAAGGGACCAGCCAAATGCCTGGTGGAGGTGCACAACCGAGAGCCATTTCCCTGGCAGGGCCCGCCAGCAGGATTTTGCTCTTGCTCTCAGATGAGTTTTCCAGCGCGAGAGCCGTCGGTGCTCGCTGTGACGGGGAGCATCCCTGCTCGCCGTGCTGCGGGAAGAAGCCACCACGTGTGCAAGGGGAGCAAAGGCCCCTTTTGTGAGACCCAGCCAAGCGGCCTGGGTTTGACATTACAAAAGCCACTGAGTGCTGTAGAAGCTGAGGTCCCATTTGCAAAAGGACCTTCCAGCTTTGACTCATAAACTCTGATAATTTGTGCGGGGCTAATTTAGCACAGCCAGCTGTCTGCACGGCCGCTGAGTCAACCAACGGCTGCGACTCTGGAGCAGCACTGGTGTTTGTGCCATACAACCAGCCCCTGCTCAGCTCAGGGTGTTCAGCTACCCCGGGGTTCACTTTACACTAATATATGGGCAGGCAGCTGGTGGTGCTGGTGCACGGTCAAGGTTGGGTTTAGCCCGAATGGCTGAAGGCATGACAGCGCCCAGCTTCGCTAATCAGTGCTGCTCTCCAACCATTTCTGCTAAGTCAGATAAGCATCATGCATGATATCGCTCAGGCACATAGGGCCAGCCTTCAAAAAGATGTGGGAACCTGCAGTGCAAATGGGGGGCTGCTGGGTTGTACCAGAGCACCCAGAGAGGTGCTTCACTCTTCTAGTCTGGTGTCCGTGTCCCATTGGCTGCAACAGACTTACTTGGTCTTTACAAAAGCTCTGCACCAGTTGGCACCTAGATCCCCTTGGTGTCAACAGGATTTGGCTAAAGACCACAGAATCCTAGTTGCTTTCTACACCTTTAGGAAACTAAACCTCTTTGCAGACCTAGGCTGGAGGAGGTTAAATATCGTTGAAGGGGAGTCCAACTGGCTGTGGAGCCGATGTGGCTAGGACACACCAAATTCTCTGGCTGGTGGCAGGCGGGAGTGCTGTGGTTAGCATCATGTTGAATGGCAGCCGATTCTCCGCTCCTAATAAGGAGGTGCAGCTGGGTTAATTGGAGGCAGCTTTCAGCACCGAACAATGCTTGAACGTGCTCCATGGTAGCTGCAGCAAGACAGCACAACTGCTCTGCCCCACGCCACACTCTGCGTGGGAGAGAGGGGCTATTAATATTAATGTTAGGAAAAGTGGTCAACCTATTACAGGATTGGGTGACGGGTGTTTCTGTGGCAGCTGCCACCTTGCCAGCACACTGAGGACCACAGACCTCCAGAGATGAAACTGGTAGGCAGTTACGCTGTGAGCCAACAGACTGAGTGTCTTCTTGCGGTGGCAGCAGCCTCATATGGAAACCTACAACACACACCACCCTGTCAGTACACTGGTGACCTTCTGCAATGACCTCTAGTAACGTGTTCGCAAAGGTTGAAAGTACATCTGTAAAATATACTGCTTCTGGTTCTGTGCTGTGGTCCAAAACAAGCTATTGAGCAGCTGCAGCTCTTGAAGGATCACATAACCAGGTACTAAGCTCTATTTCAATAATTTTTCAGGCCTTAAAAAGCTATTTATAGATCTCCCATTTACAGAATGTATGATTTCACTACATAGTGTGGCATCCACTTAGTGGCATTAACATTCCCTGCCAACCCTTTTGACATCTACAGCTGTTTTTCAGCCCTAAACCCTCATAGAGGGACTCATCTAAGCTTGGGCAGTGGGGAAGGTCATTCCACTTCCTCTGATATTGTTGCAATGTTCATGAGATCTCTCCTCTTTTTGGCACTTGCCCTCCCTTTTGGGAGTGTAGGAATCCGAGATCCTCTAAGCTGGGCTTTTGGAGGTGGCACCATTGCTTCTTGAAAAAAAAAAAAAAAATAAAATTCTGAGCCTCAGTTACATTTTTCTAACATCTTAGTGGATTGCATGAAAGGCTTGTGCTGGCTTTTTTAATTTAGTAACATGCACATTATGAAGAAGACCTCACATGTTCCAAAGCAAATGACTCCCAAATCTTCAGATCTGCTAATTTCTACAAGGAAGCTACTTCTCCGTTTCTAAACATGGAATTCCTTGACAGAATAGTAAGTACCTTTTTCTCAAAAAATAATAGAAATAAATCACAAAGAATATTTAGTGGCCATAAAGCACCTTTCTGGAAAAAAAATTGCATGTTTTTTTCAGACTTGTTTAACACCTTATGGACAAAACAGGAATTGCTCTTTCATACATCTCTGTCTTTCTGAAGAGCCCTTACAGTGTTTTAGTTGTTATTTGCTGAATTGAAAGCATAGGCTTTGACCAAAGGCTGGGTGGTGTCATTTGTCTGGCTGCAGATGTCACAGCAGGGGCCAGATTTTCACTACATTACCACAACACTGTTCAAACTGCATCTAATTAGTGGGTACCAAACACTGCTGCCCAACTTCTCTTAAAATCTCAGGAAATAGCCACGGGTAAATGTTTCACCAAAGCAGCACATGATGAAGTTGAGTTTTCATCAGCTACCTCAGCTGGTCCCTCTCAGCACCCTGCACCAACATCTGGGCCAGCTGCACATCCTTCGCTGGTGCCAGGGCAAGTGCCACAGTGGCCAGGCTGAGCGTGATGGGCACGAGCCAACCAGGTCACTCAACAATTTTGTTTTTCCTAGCTCTCTGAGAGGCAGCTCTTCCTCCCCTGTGGTGTCAGAGAACGAAGAAGCTACAGTGGAAATCTGAAGGTGCTTGATATTCCCTTCTTTCCATAAACACCATGTGCTGCCTTGCAATCTCCACGTATCTCCAGCCTCCCCTGGGAACCTGTTCATGTCAAATCGTGAATACTTCTGGGGCTTGTGAAACTGTGACAATGATTATGGCAACCTGAAGCTTTGCAGAACAGTGAGCAATGTTAAGCTGTGTTATGCTAACCATGTTAACGAGCTAAGTCATTTTAAATTGGCCTCTTCCCTCAACAGCAAGAAGTGGTGTTGTGTGAAACCTCCAGCAGAACATTCGAAACAGGGTTACGGATTACTTTTGAAAGGTACCAGCCTCACCTCACATGTGAAGGGCGCTGCAGTAGAGAGAGGACAAGTGAACAGCCATGCAGATATAGAGAAAGGGCAACAAGGTAGATGAAAAGATGGAAAGGAAGGAAACTGGTATTCTTCAGCTTGGGAAGAGAAGAGTAGGGGAGTATGTCTTCCAACAGCGTCAGTAAATGGTGTTGGCAGGACTGGTGTAATTTCTAGTATGTTACTGTTAGATAACATAAATAGTGCTAGAGAGCTAAAAGGCTGTTAACATCTAAGTTATATTTTTATTTAAGTAAAAAACTAAAAGCAGCAGCAAGAGTTTGCTCTGGGGCTTAACAATTGCTGAAGCTTCATCCGTGGTGTCTCATTACTAGTTAAAACTTCTGGAGCCTTTTCTGCAGACCCCTGTGAGCACCTCCTTCTACAGCAGCTTCCAGGGCATCCTCTTTGGGAGGTGCAGCCTTTCTCATCCCCCTCTGGCCATGTCCTCCGCACCTCTTTCCCATCACTGCCAGTTCTCACAAAAGTCCTGTTCCCAAAAGACAAGCTCTCCCCTCAAGAGACTTCTTCCCAGCACCAGACTTCCACTTTGGGTCAATACAAGCTTGGTCCATGCTAAGAAGGAGTCCTTGAAATAACCATTGCCACTCGCAGAGCCAACACAACCCAAAAGCTGCTTTCACAGGACCCTATGGAAGCGCAGCTGTTGGAGGATGTGTCCTCAATTTCCCGAGCAGATAGCTGATGGTTTCCTGAAGAGACCATTCAATCCCAGGCTTACCAACACAAGGGGTCTGAGGGTGAGTCCAGGAGCTGTAAGAAAAAGAACCGCAGATGCTGGCAGAGGATGCTGAAGAGTTTTTTTGGGTAAACCTGAAATTTCATGCTAACCACAAGAGGACTGAATCCTCCTCTGAACACCTCCTCATCAAAATCCAAAGATATTTCAAATAGCTTCATGAAGGGAAAATGAGTAACTTTATATACTCCTAATCAGAACCTGCTTTCATGTTAGTTCTAAGCAAAAAAAAAGGTATGAGGTTTCCAAATGACAATGCCATAAGAGTAATTCAAGATAACTGTATGTACAGCCCTACAATAATGTACGTATTGCTACAGCAAACACAACTACCTACTCATGGTATAATATCAGCATATGTTCCATAAAAATGGGTGATTTGAAAATCTGCCTCCCAGGGCTGTTGCAAGCCTTAATTTAACACTTGAAAAGCCTCAGAGGAAAGAGGCTTCACAGTGTTTTCATCCTTTTAGACATAAAAGTAGGGAAAAAACCCCAAAACCACCAACTGTGCAAATAAACCAAATAGTAGTCAAGTCATCACCTAACACTTTCATTTGGAGGTGAAACCGTTTGAATTTTTATCTGTCATGCATGTACAAGACAAATAACACTATGCACACATACTGTCCCTTCAGGGAATTAATAAATCCTCAAAACACCTTACAATGCTCATGATCAGCCCTGTAGAAATGATATTACAAATTGTCACGGCAAAGAAATGTTTCAGACATCTTCATGAGAAATAAAACTAAGTAACAGTGCACAATGTGGGTTTAGTTATTTAGTTAATCTGTCTGCAATTGACCGATTTTCTACCCTTGAATAAGAAACATACAACTATTTTTAGGTCAAACATTAACACTTAGGGCTACCTTATATTATGGGTGGGAAGACAACAGATCAGTTTCTAAACAGAGAAAATAAGAAACTCATGTTTCAGTCACATTGTGACTCAAAGCCAAGAGAAGCCAAGAAATTCAAATATATTGGCTAACTCCCACAGAACTGCTTGAAAAGCCAACTTTTAGCCCCAAGTGAATTTCTTCAGTGAGTTATAAGTCCCTAAACTTGGCTTTTAAATGTTACTTGCTGACACAACCTTAATCACAATGCTGCAAAAGCTGTATGTACACAATAATAATGTTAAACTAAATGTTTCCAGTGTTCAGAACGTTTCAGGACTCCCACAGATACCCACAGCTGAAACAAAATATTTACGGAAGAGCAATTTAACTTGGATATGATCACTAAAGGTAGTATATGCAGAACTGGTTCTGTCTGAATATCGAATAAAAAATTCAAAGGTCGAAATACACAGAGTAAGAACTCAATTCTGACGAGATGAGAATAAATATTTGTTCACCCACAATGCTCTGGCAGTTAAATGTTAGTGCTCTGAGCAAGGACCATGTACCATGACTCTTGGGGCCTTTGTCTCAGTCTCACGCAGGTCTATTCCCAGTGCTGGAAATTATTATAAAATGCTCTGAACCCCCTGCTTGAAGGGTCCTAGGTGCAAAGTATTACTGGGATAGACTGACATTTTTAAAAAGCTTAAGAGATTTCCCCCAAACAAGGAGATTGTCAGGCCAGGATTTGCTCCTTGTCTGAACAGGACTGAAAAACCTGCACTCTGTTACACTGATACTCTGCCACTGACAGAGCTGGGATTTACATGGTCATACAACCAGGGAGAGACTTTGCACCCCAGAACTGATGATTTTCTGAGCACTCTCAGATCACTGGGACTATACTGGGGTCCTGCTTCCCAAATACTTCTGAAAATTAGGTTTCTTTTTAATTGTACTATAGCATTTCTCATGCCAAAAACATCTGGGAAAGGCGAGGGCTGACTAAAAAGCACCAACATTTTTTTTTTTTTCACTCTCTTGCACATTGTTTGAAAAAGGTTTAAAGCTAAAATAAACTTCTGTGAAGCAGCGTACGGTTCACAGACAATGGCAGCAGCTGCAGATAGCAAAGGTTCATTCCTGTTTATTATATTCATTAAAACTGAAGGGAGAACTGTGGCAGCACCAACTTAATGGTCATTTGAACATAATTATTAAGAGAGCATTGTTCTTTGGAAAGATGCAAAGTGTCAGACGGAACTTCACACCCTTGTCATAAAAACCCCACTTATTTCCTACCATTAATTGGATAAAATGGGCATTGTAGGATTGGAGGTGGAGGGAAATGGGTTAATGAGCGTGCGTAGGAGGCAAATGACACTGGAAACTCGGTTGTCTACAGAGAGTGGGCAGAGGAAACAAAATCAGATGTGAGCAAATTTCTGGAAGGGAATCGGGTCGACAAAACTCATGAGACAGCACTTTGTGTTCTGATCATCCTTGAACAGTACGAAAAGCAAAACTCTGGCCAGTTTGCACATGTGTTTCAAACAACAAGTCAAGAGAGAAACAAAACCCAGCCATGAATCAAGGGACTGTATCGACAGCCACAAAGCAAACTCCTTTTGGAACCCAGCCACATCCCTGCATCCTACAGCATGCGCTGTGCAGGCGTTTGCATGGTGCCTTTTGCTGCCATCAGACTCCCTCCACCTGGCTAAAAGCTGGGGCAATTCCTCTCCGTAAGCCCCAGTAAGCCCCCTCAGGGCTCTCTGTCAGTCTGTCTTTTCTTTAGTTGTCTTTCTCCTTTCCAAATCAATGTTGACTGCTTTGCAATGGTTGTCTGATATTAAATAAGAACTTAGCTCTCGCCGCTCCCCATAAGCCCGCCTGATGCCAAGAGCAGCACGTGGGTTGGACTCCATCCCCTCCATGTGCAGGCTGTGGGCAGAGTTGCTCTTCAGGATCGGTGTGTGAGCTCCTGTGGCTGTGCCTGAAATCTGTGTGTCCTGCCATGGGCAGGCATGGATGGTAAATCATTTCTGAGTCTGTAGGCCACCCCTCAGCTCTTGCATCAGCCGGCGCCCTCCAATGGGTATGGTGGACATATCTCTGGGGCAGCAGTGTGGGAATGCACATCCAGACCAAGTGCAACACCGTTAGTCTGTACATCCCACCCCCCACGGTTCAGGATCTGTATGTGAACCATGAAGTCCATTCCATGCCCTCGCCTGCCCAAGTGCAGATCTGCAGCACGTTACGTGCCAGAGTGTTGTATGGGCCTACAAGCTCAACCAGGAATGTGGCTCCCTTCTCAGCCAGGACCCCCACTGATTTCTGTGAATGTTTTATGCTTCAGGGAAGGAACTGTTGAGTTGTTCCTGGGCTGTAAAACTTATTTTCCTGAGCTGCTAAAAAAAAAAGGCCTTCATACTTGAGCTGGCCAACACCAACCCCCATTCCATAGCTATTCCCAATGTTCATTGGTATATAACTGCAAAGGCAAATTATTGGACCCTTTGGAAAAGTACATTCTACCTTTCAGCAGAAAGAACAGTTATTCTTTAACAAAATGTACTCCCTTTTTCTGAGACTGACCTTCCTTTGTACAAAGCTGTGAGTCTTTTCCTGTAAGTACCAGGGATTTTTGGTACCAGGACAATTGATCTCACTTTTCACTCTCACATTAGCTGGCAAATCTTTTTATTTAAATTTACTCCTGCTAGTTCTCATGCACAACCAGTTTGTGCATCTAAGTCAAAGACATCCAAAACCCTGGTCTCCCACTGGAATGATGTTTATATCACTGTGCTGCTCGCCTGCCTGTTTAATTGCCTTCTCATCCCTTCCAGGAGTTTCAGAGCAGTTGGACAATTTCAGCTTAATGGGGGGGCTGGAGTCTCAGAGGTCATAGCTGAAGTCCTAGGAGGGCTTCCAAGCCCCTCTGAATGACCATCATGGCCCCACCTGACACTGAATTGAGAGAAAACCTAGGCATGCATCATTTCCCCCTTTGCTGCTGATCCCCCGGCTCCACTGCATGGGCAACAGGCTGTCCCCAAACAGGTGCCCCATCAGATGGCTACAGAGCCAGGACTGCAGGTTGGGTTCTTAGGTGCTTTAGAAAATCTGATCAAATATAACTTTTGAGTCTACATTTGATTTGGTTTTATTTCGTCCAGCAGTTCAGACTGCACGGACAAAACTCTGCTCCAGCAAACTGAGGGAGGAGGACGCATTCCTCCACTCAGCTGGAGTTACAGGGAACCTAGCTGTAGTCGCTACTTTTGGCCTTCTTGCTAGATCTCAGGAAGTCATTATATGTTATACAAGTAATTAACTATGCTACAAATGCCAGGTGATCCCTAATTCATTGCTGCCTTTTGCTTACTGGGCCGGGTGTTGACAGTACTTGGAGAAAGAGACCCACATACAGCGTGTAAAACTAAAGCAAAAGTTCTAGTTAAAGTTCAGACTTGAGGAAATTTTAGATTGTGGTCCAAAATTTTGTGCTTTGAGCTGCTCTGTACTCTGTGTGTTTCACAGCACAGAGGAATAAAAGTTCCTTCACTATACTGCTTTCATACATGAAGTGGGAAATTCATTTCTCAGTCCTTTTGAAAGCACACTCTGTGCTCAATGTGCCAATTAGCACTTCTGAAGGTAGCAATAATGCTGGAAAACTGCCAGTCGGACTCGGAGAAGGGCATCACCTATAAAACAATTTCAAGGTGACCAAATCTTGCTACAGTAGGTATGTACTCATCCTCCTAGCCAAATGCCATTCTCAGATTGCATGTTACAGTCTCTATCAAAATTAGTGCAAGTCCTTCAGTGATACCCAAAAAATCTCTCAATGACATTGTGAAAAGAAGAAATTTATCTTGTGTATTTTACACCATTTAAACCATCTTGCTCACAACCTAAGTACATTGTGTGCAGAGTTGAATGGGAACTTACTGCCAAAAGAAGAAGTGGGTTCAAAAAACGAAGAGACGAGTTCATAGAGGACTGGGTCAGTGGTGTTCACATCTGGTCTCGCTACGTTGGTGGCTACTGCAAACTGGCAATGTTTACCAGGTGAATGATCATCTGATTTCCTGCACTCTAGTCTAAATATCCACTCCTGGTCATTACTAGGCACACGGACCAGGGTAGGTGGACTTCTGCTTGCTACCTCTAGGGATATCCTTGCATGCAGTAAAGTGAGCCCTGCTGGATGTTGTCTTAGATGAGTTCATGACTTCTCACCAGAAAAAAATTCAAAGAAAAATCTGAATTTAGGTTTCACTTTCAGCACAGGTAGTGAGGGGAATGTTCTTCAAACTATCACCTGAATTCCCTCCAGTAAAAATAGTAACATTTTTAAATTTTATTTTTTTATTTTATCTACATATCATAGCCAACAGGCCTCTGGGTACTTCAAAAACTGAATTAAAATTTTAATGATGTATTAATAAACTGAGTAAAGGAGACATAATTCTTCAGCAACTCACACATTCCTTCTATTGACTTAAGTAAAAAAGGATTACATTTTAAAGAATAATTTCAAGAAAATTGTTATTTCATTCTCTTTTCTAAAAGGATGCATAGGTTATTGAGATTTTTGTACCTTTATCATTCAGTTTATTCAGACAGTATTACTATTTTAATCCAATTTAAATACAGTGTGTTTTTCTTTAAGAATAAATTTAAAATCTTGACATCTTTTACGTGAGACTTAAGCAATCTATTTCTGTAATTTAAATTAAACACAAATAGTATTCAGGCAGTGCATGCTGTTACTGAAGTTTTAAGAAAGTAAAACAACAGGCTTCGGGGAAGTCACTTGCTGAGCACCTGGAACAAGAATTTGCTGAAGTGATAAACCAGCTCTTGACAGCTGCAACTTGTTCTGCAGGTGCAGAAAGCACTTCTTCTTCCTCTCAGTTCCTTCAGCTTAGTTCAGTTCAGTAATTACTTCACTCAATGCTAAGACACCACTTGAGAATTAAAAGAAAAGCAAACCAAGACTCCCTCTCTAGTCCAGGAACAAAAATTATGTACAAGATGTTTTCACCCACTAGTTCAAAACCAAAGGACAAGATGGCCTGAAATAGTCTGTCCAATCCTGTTCCTAAACGTGGTTTTCCTAACATTTAATACATCAAGTAGTTTTTAAAAAAGATTAGTTTTGACATGCTTATTTTTGAATTATCTATCATATTCAGTTATTAACAGGCAACTTAATATCATGGTGTTCTAAACTTATTTTTTATTCCAACTCTGTGCACATTCAATTTGATACAAATTACCAGAAAAAATCACTAATAAAAATGGCTTTATTTCATAATGTTATCTATTATAGGTAATATTAAAATTTGAATATATATGTGGTAAAGTATGCTATGGATCCAATGTGCATGTATTATATATCCTCTAAATTGTTAAAATCACCCCAATTTTATTGTAAAATCCATTTTTAGCTGCAAATCAATGTATTTTAGTTGTTATTAAACACTAACTTCAACTTTTCTTTCAGAAAATATCTAAATTATACAGGGCAAACCAAGAGTTAAAAGGTTTATTTAAATTTAAGTTATGTAATTGCTGATTTAAATCACAATTGTGACCGGTACTTTATCTTATTTTGTTTTACATGTGTACATTAATAATGGTATAACTTTAGCTCATAAATGAGCCCAAATTTCTAGTGCAGCCAACAAATACATAAGAGGAAATTTAAAAAAATACCCAACGAACTGAGCTCGAAATTGTTATGTCTTACTTTCTACCATTGGCTATGAAAGAAATCTTTTAAGGAATTAATTTATGTTAATACTGGAAAGTATATGAAGAATAAAAATCATACAGCTGATCCTATATTAAAGTTTAGAAATATGAAAATGCAGAAGAGGGAAAAATAATGTTTTCAAATGTATTTGGGTAAGGCGGAGATGCTGGGGTAAGGAAATAAAGATCTACACGGACTTTTCTTCTGTTGCACAGTATGGAGATTCAACTCACACAGGAAGAAGAAAAGGTGGGGATTTTAAAAATGATTCCCCCAACGAAAAGCTTTATAATCTAGAAAGGCATGCATGAGAATTTAAAGCTGCCACATCTTTTCCTTTCACTGTTTCACAAATCACTTGGCTCTGATCTCACAAATACTTCTTGCTTCCTTACGAATTGCAGCAATTTTTTTTCACTGCAGCTGCAAAATCTGTAACTCCAAAGTCATCGAGGCACTGCACTTTGAGGGGCGAGGGGGAGGAGGGAGGGGAGAATCCGTTTGCTTTGAAGCCCTGTGCTCCAGAGGATGTCATCCCGGTTCCTCGCTGGCCTATCTCTTAAGCCTGTTAAAGGGTACTAAAAGAACTGTCAAAACTTCCAGTGTACTGCGGCAGCACTTACTCCAAATCCCATGAAAGTAACTGGTCTGGTGTGATAAAACAAGCTAGAAACACAAATGCTCTTAGTTAAATTGAGCTGAGGTTGATGACGCTTCACGCTGGCCCCTTTCCAGGCCACAAACATACCGCCCTTTCCTGCAAGTGCTGCTGATTATAGACGCCTCTTAATTCACCTAGTTTGATCTTCTGGTTTATCGTTGCTCAGATCCTCCTACACTGACCCCAAAGATTCCAGTTCATTGGTGTCCTCAGGAGAGACCGGCGTGTGCCCCAGGTGGAGGACAGAAGAAAGTCAGATGCTGCTGTTGGTGACTCCTGAAATGACACCTTCCCTCGTGACTGCATGATTCAAAAAGCCATTTGTACCTTCTCAGGCTTGAGCATCAAGTCTGAATATCATAGTACTGTTTTCATCCATCTCCTCATCTCTGCTGTAATGTCACATACATATTATGGTCACCAGTTTGTAAGGTGGTCCCTACAGCACTCAGGAGATACAGCCATCTAACAGACAGATCTAGCTCAGGGTTAGAAATAAAACATGGCATCAAGAACAAGCAGCATTTAGCAGCAAGATGGGGAAATCCATCACAAGGAAACAGATACCCACTGCATGGGTTAAAAGTGGGAAAATACCTCTTCTTCCAAACACGTCCTCAGAATCGCCCTGCAGAAATTCAGGAGAGGAAATGCACGGGCAACTGCAAGCATTCACAAGGCAACAGATAAAGCCCCCAAAGCCACAAAAATATGTAGGAAACAAAAGGTAGCTGCAGCACAACCAATTTGGGATTTTTTCATTGGCCTCCTGGGATATATTTGCACAAAGATCAAGTTTAGGTCATATTTTGCCTCCTTTTTCTGCTCAAAACTTACAGCTGCAATGACAGTCAGGAATCAAATGCTTCATGGCATACTTTGTAAATGCAAGATTCAACTCTGGTTTATAGAGTCAAGATTTAGTAGGTTGCCTTTGCTCCTCACACCTCCCTACGGCACCTCCAGATTAGATAGCAGTAGGCTGTGCCAACAAGAGGCTGACTTAAAGGTAAGGTGAAGAAGGAGCATTGCCTGTGTTACAACACCCAGCACAGCACAATGAAGAGTTCAGTGCATTTGGGGAATTCAAAGCCTCAGTTTCTTGTGGAAAATCCATAGCAAAATGCTATAGGTCTTCAGATTAAATCGTAACTGCTGACGACACCAGCACCCAACCTTATGCAGGAGTGTTCGGCAGAGGAGAACACAGATCCTCAGAAAGTCATGGGATCACCACTGCTCTCCTCTAGTAGCATGCAGACCTCTATTAGCCCCCATTAAAAACTAAATGCAATTATATGCTCTCCATAACATAGTACGATGTTGTTCCTTCTCCCATTAAATGACACTTTAGGCAATAAACATTTGGTGCTTGCTGGTCGTTGGGTTAAAGCCAGCCGGCAGACTTCCACCTCGATCAGCAGGCAGCAAGGCACGCTTGGGGATGCGGCAGGCCACACCTCAGCACAGTGGGGCTTTGGGTCGTAAAGTGAAATTAAATGAACTAATTAAGGAGGCACTTTGTTTCGTTTCATGGAAATTTAGAAAGCACCTCCGTTTTCTGCAAAGCTGAAATAGGTTCATAAAAGGGACAGTGCTGCTGTCCCTGTATTAAATAGCGTGTTGGCCATAAAACAAAGAAATCAATGCATCCTCCACCTTTTTATAGGGGAAACAGAAGTCTCTTAAATGTGTAGTTAGAGTTGTTGAGGGGAGGGAAGGAGGGCGGTTTTACCACTGATGTCATTGCCAGCATAAGCCTTTTATGGTCAAGACTTAATAGTTGTCTCTCTGCTTCAAAATCAACAAAGAGCACAGAAAAAAGACTCGCTTCCTCCTTGGGAAATGGTGTACGTTCAGGGAGGAAGCTGTCTTCCTGTTTTCTCCATAATTGCAGCTTTGCATGGTTTTAGCAAGTTCCACAACTTTAAGCCTCTTCCATATGGAACGTGTTCCTCTAAACATCTGGCTCCTTTTTTATGGCAGTGATAAAACAGATTTATTTTCTACAAACCATATAAAATATTACTTTCTCAGTGTACGATCTACTGTGCCTTTAAAAGTGAAAAATACACAAAGAGATCAATAGACTCACATGTTTTTCTTTTACTAATGACAAAATGCTTTTCTAAACACAACACAAGGATTAATTCTGAAACTGGAAAGGAAGAAAGTCTGGACACCTACATTTTATTATTTCCGTGTTTCTTGATGCAAACCAACAATACAAACTTGTATCTAAAACAAACTATAAATCCAGCCAAAGTACATTTCTTAGATCTGGGTCAGATTTAAATGTGTATCTCTAAGACTGGTTCTTAGCCTATATGCTTTGTCTTGTAACTATCACTGGAAGAGAACAAAATGCTTTGATTAGTTTAGAAGTCATCTTTCTAATTTGCCTGGATGATATTAGAAAAGAATGGCTCACGCCAAGAAATTCAGAGGGCTATAGAGTAACGAAGAGAAGAGCATTCGTTGATTATCTAATGGCAGTCTGGCCGCAATGTCAAATTTCAGTGGGCAGGGCACTCAAGCAATAAACCAGGAAAAAAGCCATTATAAATCAACAGATCATCTTGGCTTCCCATTCCATTAGCTGTTATTTTTAGATGTACCGCATGCATGGCTAAGCAACAATGCTGCAGAGTTCTCCTCCAGAAGTTTTAATCTTTTTCCCTCCTCAGTATTTCACCTGCTGCTGCCTGAAATGACACAAGCGTCCACTGCATGCAACAAGCCTAAAAATGAGCTATAAACAAAATTGTGAAAGATCTGGCCAATACTTGCTACAGCGATGTAGTCCAACAGTGGCTTCTTTATAGAAGTGGAAAAAAATAAGTAAGTCATTTTCTAGACGCTTTGACAAATTCTGAATTGAGCAAAGTCTGGCTTCGTGCATCAAAAATGGTGATGCTTTATACTTTTGCTTGCAGTTTTATACCAGCACCATTTCCAGACTCCGCTGCCTGCGAAGCCCATCTGCCCCTGTGGGAAGGGACCAATGAGGGAAAAAGTGACTAGCCGTGGGTTGTTTATTTGGGAGAAGAGTGGGAGTGAGAAAAAGGGTGGTCAAGAAATGGGAAAAGGCTTTATAAAGCATGCAAGCTGTGTGAGCGGTGCTATCTGGAAGTCCTTGTGCTGCATCGCTGTCCCAGACCACCACAGCCAAAATCAGGACAATCAACCCAACCGGCTGTCCTCGCCATAACACCCTTGCCAGACCTGCTCCTGCGGTCAGGAGGACCAGGGCTGGGGTGCTTCTCACCAGCAGGCCAACACCTGGATAGGACGTATCGAGCATACTGGTACCACCCTGTCAGTGCCCTTTCCAGGTCCATCTGCACTAGCATCCACCACCTCCTAACAGAAAGTCTGCTGCAATGTGTTAAGGACAGAGAACACAGCTCTTCATTTACATGAAGACTGCATCCTCGAACATGCAAGGGTTAAATTTGCATCTTGTGGGTCTACAGTCAAAGCCAAATCTGCACCATCCAGACTAGAGACTGACTGGAAGCTGAAGTGAAATCAACTGCTCTGTGCCGCTGCTCAACCCAAAAGAGGAGTAGCTATAACCCTAAACCAGCTCAGGAAGGACTAAATCCAGTGTGAGTGGCACAGGTCCACTGAACCAAGGCTGAACCATGGGTCTGCCTTCACATCAGATGAGAGTCTGTGCATTTTTAGGACCTGATGGTGGCACAGCCACAAGTCACCAGTGCTCTTCAGGCCTCCCTGCTCTCACTGCCCTACTAAAGGGAGGAGACAGGGCAGAGACTTGGCTTTGCTCCTCTACCATCATGTGCCAAGGAGGATCCCTGATGACAGATACAGACCTGTGGCTGCTTATGTCCTGCCTGGAGGGGTCACAGGCTCCCTCCTGTATTTCTGACCAATAATTAAGTCCCGGTCTAACTCAACGTGAATAAGTTTTCTTGCGAATACTTGCTAGTTTTTGGTGCCAAACAGTGCCAGTGTAATGCAGCAGGATAATGTGAAAAGTAATTCACTTGAAGCAAATAACACCCCTTTCTCCTTAAAATGGCATTTGCTACCTTCTCCACTTAACCAGCTTTCTTGCAAAATGAATGTATATATTGAATGAAAGTCTTACTGAAAACCATTAGATACCCTCTTACTAAACACACACCCATTTTTAAAACTACCTCAAATATACTTAATTTCTGAGTACAGTCCAGGAAGCTGCTGGTGGAAAATTACCAGACGTGGAGAGACCTCATTACAAAGTTTACGCCTATATTTGTCATAATCACTTTTGATATCAATGTTACTTTTTCTAATGTCCACCATACCTCTGATAAAGGTAAATGCAGGGCACCCAGAAAAAACACACCTACACCTTAATGGTTTTGAATCACCAATGCCTAGAGTCTTGTTTTCATGTGAAATAACTGAAAGAGTAATATCACTCATAAAATTACTCTCTAAAATGTAATATGCTATAATTTCTTTGAACCTGGTCCCAAGGCACCAAAGGACTGAAACACAGTAAGTACCATAGGACAGGCTGCCTTCGGAGGATGAGGAATCTTGCTGTTGGAGTTTTGCAGGAACAGGCTATACAAGTAACTGATTCCGAAGCTGATGATCCTGCCTTGAGATAAGATGGGAGAAGTTGGAGTTGCACCTCCTCTTGAAGGTCTTTCCAACCACATCTTCTATTATTCTAAGTAAGCAGCTCTATTTATGTTGATAAAACCCACATGCCACAGCTAAAGCTAAGCATATGCTTAAGTGTTCTGCCAGAGTGATGCACAAGTGCAAAGCAGATACAGTATCTCTCGTGGCTTTAGGATATACACTTTGTTTTTCTAACATTCAAACTCTCCCACAGTAGTAAGAAGGCACAAGCTCAAACAAGCACGGCTGTTGGGAGAGCAGCTATCCCTTGCTGGAGAGACAACGGGCAGAGAGAGATTTCCGTCTGCTGTAGAGGGCACCCAACATTCTTGCAATCTGAGTTGGAAACCTTCACCGTGATCAGATAGAAATTACCCAGGCTAATCTATGTTTCAGTTTAGACTGTACAATTTTAACCATCAGCTGCACTGGAGAAGTAGCACCCATGTTCCTGACCCACTCTCAAAGGCAGATGTGCACGCTCTATTTAATTAACAAGAAGTACAGATCTATGTCCTGAACCTCCCCTTCTCAAACAGGGGAATCTCCTGAAGTCATACAAATGGTTTCCTACCTGACACAAAGCTTAGATTCCAAGAGAAAACCCAAGTCCTCTTTTTCCTCTCCTTTGTCCTCAAAGCCCAGCACTGCCTTGAGTCCCAGGGTGGTTTATGCATTTCAGAAGCAAAACTACATGCGTGATCCTGAGAAGAAACCTAAGAAGAAATGACTCAGCTTGGTGTCCCAGTGCACCAAGTCCTTGCTAGCTACAACTGCAAAAGACGTGACCTAGTAGACAAAAAGCGATCCTCCTAAACATTAGTAGCATGACCATAAAAAACCAACCAAACAAAAAACAACCAAAAAACCCAAAGGAGAGCTGTATTTTTCTGTGTAGTTGTGTTACTTTAGCTGGGGCAGTTCTTAACAGCTAGGGACAAGGTAGGTGGCATTTCCAGTTCAATCCTAGTTTGCACAGGGTGAATGTGGGTAGGTCTTTCAGTTTCTCCATGCCTCATTTTATGTTTGGGCAAACTTGCTCAGAGGGGTGTCACGCTGATTAACTCATTAACATTAGGAGAAAGCTTTGTATTCCTTGGATAAAAAGACTGGGGAAGTGGGAGTATGCCAGTATCATGTCTGGGTAATGAAGTAAACAGTCCTCAGCTGGTGTCAATGGCAGGGATTAGCTGGTATATGTAGAGCATCTGTTATATAAACTGGATCTCAGAAGCCTGTAGAGTCAGATGTTGTAAATCACTTCACTGTATTTGAGATGTCTATTTTAATTCATGTACAGTGAAATGCAGTTAAGAAACTCAGTTTAAAAGGCTGGATCTTGAGTCTTTGCTGCAAATCCAAACGGAAAGCCAAGTGTCTGTGAAATGAAGCCTCCACTCCGCCAGTGCTTCACGTTTCCATAGTACCAGCCACAGCGAACTGGGTTTTAAAGCCAAGTGAAGCGGCTGCCCAAGACCCTGATTTCTGAACGTGTAGGAGCATCTGGATGGACCACATGAGCAGAAACCTAGCTGGTGAGACAACATCAAGTTGACCAAGTAACCAAGAGGTTACTGCATGGGTAGAGGTCCCTGAGACCACAGCCTCCCCCTGCCCTAAGACCAGCATTGCTCAAGCTCTTTCTGTGAAGCAGATAATGGAGGAAGAGAAAGGCCAGCGTCTCCTCAGCAGAGGTGGACAATATGGGCCTCACTGTGACACAGGGAGGAGCAAGAGTCAGCTTTGAGGACACATGCTCCAAAGAACCCTTGAGACTGGTACAGAAAGAGTGGCAATGATGAGGCTTGTGTTGAGCTTTGTCATCTTGGCATCCTGCCTTTGCTGCTGCCCAGTTGCTTTTCCCATAACCAAACAGCCCTGCAGGTTGTGCCGACATCTAGCATGGGATTCAACCTCCATCCCTGCCCCAGGACTACAGTTCTGCAGCCAGTGGGGAAAGAAGCACGTCCCCGGCAATTCAACCCACCCAAAGGCTAGGACAGGCACTTCCTGAACATGCTTGTCTCTTTGTGCTGACTGCAGAGATAGTCTAGACCAGCAGCTGAGACAAATGGCCCAAGTTTCTAATCACTAAAATGAAATAAGTCCCTCTTCCCAGGGATGCTGAGGAGAAATCTGGCTTCACTGAAGTTCATGGGCTTGCAATGGACAGGGATTGCTTTCATCCCTGCCTGGTGCTCCACACTTTGCTACTATTCAAGTACAGAGAGCTTGATGTAAATCAAGCAAGATATATTCTGTGCTGTTGCAGGCAATGATTGACTGTAGGTTTACCAATTTATTTCCCTAGCAGACCAAAGGTTTTTATTCAAAGTGCTAAATCCCTCCTCAAATTAGCTGCTTTGGTGAGAAAAAAAAAAGGCTTTTTTTTAGACACTCCAGGATTTTATGAATGTAGGCAAATTAAAGCACCTTAAAAATAAAGTCTGCAGAGTCTAAGGGAAGTCTGGAGGGCAGTCTAAGTGCTGAAAAGTTGTGTTCATTTTTTTTTCCCCTCAATCATTTTACTAGTTAATCTTCCTGGGAACAGACTGATATTTACTCATCCCATGAGAGAGTGGAGTTGTCAGGAATCCAAATGATACCAAGGGATAAGATTTAAGGAACTCTACCATTCGTCGCCAAATGGGAGGAAGTGGCACAGTTCTTTGGTAATGGACTGTGCTTTTCTCCTCTTGTAGATTTTATCTGAATTTCTCCACATTAAATGGGGAAATGTTATGAATTGTCTGTGGGGGAAATAAATGACAAGCTCAGAGAATGATCCCACATCACTAAGGCCTAGAGGAAAGTCTGTGGCCATCACGGCTGTATGGCATCAAACAAAATGGCAATGTTCTATTAGAAAAATTATACATGGAAAGGGTCAAACACCACATTTTCCATACTAGCTTCTCCTGACGTTCTCATGGTTCCCAGCTGGCTCCCAGCACTGCTCCATGCAGACTCACCAGCACAGATCTCCACCAGCCTGGGCACCACTGTCCTGCACTCTTCTCCAAGGGGAGGAAGTGCTGTGGCTTTTTCCATCTCCCTACAAGCCGTGCTTTGCTTTGTTTTCATCTCGTTGCCAGGTATATTAAACTGCTGTTAAGGAAAGGGTTTAGAAGGCACAAGATCTGAGTTCATGCTGTGGTTTGGGCCAGATTGGAGAACAGTTTTCTGCACAACATACTGTTAATTTCATTAGTTAGAAGAGGCCTAGCTAAAAAGTAGAGTTACTGAACAAAATTGGTCCTGTTTTACCTCAAGCCAGGACATTTCATTGCTTTGCGCTAACTCTTTGTGCAACTTTATGGACAAGCCGTATACCCGTGTCTCTAGTAGGAAATGAAATACCCTTGGGGTTGCTCTCTGGTGTTCAACATCACCAACACACCATAGACCACATCCAGATCATTAGACTCTTCTGAATTCCAAAGTAGGGTCCGAATACACATTCAAATTGTCTAATTGGAATGGTGAGCTGTGCCAGTGAAATGTTTGAGTTGGTTCAGGACAGAAATCAGCCATGGGCCATTCAAACAGGGAATCACAGTTGTACAGGCAATCATGTCCCACTACCTTAAGACATTGTGTCACCACTTTTTGTGGTGCTGGGTCTCTGGCTTTCTGCACTCCATCTATCAACAAAGAATCATAGCAGTTCTTTCCCTGTTACATGGAGTTAAGATGTCATAATATGTCATCTCTCTGTGACATAAATAATCACAGATAGGAAAGATCAATATGAGTATAATCTTATGAAATGCTGTATTCTTCCAATGTGCCTCTGATTTATTCTATCCAATGAGTCAACAAAGGCTGCCACGCATCTTGCAGTTTTGGCCCCAGAGGTGCAAAGCACTGATGATAGTATGCAGCTCTTTGGAAACAGCTCAAATAAAAGTAAGAGTGTGCCCTGACACAGTACTTTGCATCTCATTATCTCAGAGTATTTGATACCCTTATCCAGTATGTATAGAGCCTTGTTCCATAAATGGTCCCAACAGAAGTCAAGTGACATGCTACACACCACGAACAGACAGCTCAGAGTTTGGGCAGGCTCTAACATGCACAGCATGCTGAGATGGATGAACACAACCCTGTTCACATATAGGAAAAGGCAATGTTTGGTCAGCTGAATTGCTCCCAGGACTCTACTGATTGCATTGCCTAGGTCTCCGTTGAGTAAAGGAGGAGTTTAGATAGTACAATGAGGTATTTACAATCTGGAGCTGAATCCTACCACATGGGTCAGCTGAGCCATGGTAACTCACCTTTCATGTACTGGAAGGGTGCAGCAAGGTAATTTGTCCTAGTTTAGCCTGTAATTAACTAGGGCTGAAATAAGTCTTTTACATTGGCTCCAGGCTAAGAGCATGTATGCACATGGAGAACTCCACACCACAGCTAAGGTGTTGTGGCTTTAATCATAGTAATTTGGGCCTAAATCTGACGATAGCATCTTTCAAACTAGATCCAAGTAGAAACTGCCATGCATAAGGGGTGAAGTTTTTTGCCTAAGTGCTGTGAAAAATAAATGGGACTTGCATACATATGGTTCTTCCTCACCAAGATTTATCCTGCTTATTACCATTTCATTGCCTTCCACAGAATTATTATTAATTCACCGTAGCATATATCAGAGAAAAATCAGGAGTGCTGTCTTCCCCTTATAGTTCTCAGCTACTAAATCATTGGTTTTAAACTTTGAAAGGTAAGAGGCAGAGAAAAGAACCCCTCTGTGAAGTATAATCTACTTGAGGATACCTGTATTTCATAATCCTATTGTATTTGTAAGTGAACATCCAGTAAATCAAGATAAAGCATCCATTTAAATCATGTATGCAGTCCAATCTGAGAGACAGAGGTCTCTACAAAGCCTGTGACAACTCAGGCAGCTCAGTCAGTCTTATCGCTACTCTTGTTGCATGAATATATGCTGCTTTTCCATAGGTCTTTGCTAAAGTTGAAGAATATTTTTGGGCATGCATATATGGCTGTGTGAAGTGAGGCCACTCCAAACGGAGTGGATGGGAGCCAGCTCCAGTCCAGAATTATGCTTCAGTTAATGCGTCCTGCTGATCTGCTGACAGCAAGGAGGAAATAAACAGGAGGTGAAAAAGAGAAGACCCACAGAGCAAGGAGGCATTGGAGAAGGAATCCAACCTCTGAGACTGGTTGCACATGCAAAGAGCCCTGAGTCTGTCCTCAAGCCACACAAACCACCTGGACAGAGCTCGTCAGCTCCTACACATCTACGTTTGTCTAGTGCTCTCGGAGAGGCCAATAACAAGATGGGAATGAAGTAGCCTTACATCAAGAGTATGTGCAGGAAATGCAGCACGCTGCTTTTCCATAGCCCAGGTGTGGTGATCCAGCTACCAGAGGCATGGAGCTCACCACCAGCCCTCCAGTCTGGTTCCACCTGAAGGCAACCAGGAGGCACAGTGTCTGCTTAAATGTTTGATTGCTTTTCAAGAAGCCCTGTGCCCACCAACACTCCCGAGAGGTCACTTCGGCAGCTCCCAGCCAAGAGGGCTGACACATGGACACAAGTTGCACTGCTTCAGCGAGGAGGGAACACAGATAACCATTCCAAATGTGCATTACAGAAAGGGTTATACCATGGCAAGTTGTTTAAGCCAGGACATATGTGCAAGCTAACACATATGGTGAACAAGCAGTTGAACATTGGAGAAAGCCCACTCAGAGCCAAAGCAGTTTAATGGACCCTGGGAAATGTCTCACTGTCACTGAAACTGGGATAGGGTCTGCACATGAAATCAGACCAAACTTCCCTTGGGAGACAGAGAGGAGAAACTCCCAGCACACTGACAAGCATGAAGTCCACAACGTAAGCAACAGCCGCCTTCCCCTGTTCATGCACACACCAATACTCAGATCCTCAAGCAGGGGAATGGACAGAAAGTCCATACCACGTTCTGCGGTACCTTGGGGAGTCCAACATGGGGGCACCATGGGGTTGTCACCTTGTTAACCTCACACAGGAAAGTAAAATAAGTGTGGCTGTCAAAACTGTACAGAGGCATCCTTGACTCATGAAGCCACACTACAGTGTGACCATCTTCCTCTTAGCACCCTTGACATCATTGCAGACCATGCTGACCAAAACCACCCTCTGCACTCCTCAGGTTTATTCGGAAAGGAGCCCAGGGATTCATTTCATACCATCATGGCATGGTAGACAGCAAACAGCTACTAACACTGAGTGCATTGTGTTGGTGCTTGGCAATGTCTTTCCCAACCTCCTTATCTTTTTTTCCTCTAGTTAAGACAAGGCAACCAGCTCAACCTCATGGTGATGACAACTTCACACTGATCCATGGAGTTACGTTACAGTCTTCTGTCATGGTCACTGCTTGTCCCATCACACAAAGTGGAGTCTGCATGAACACCAACAAGTGCTTGGAACAGGTCTTCTCTGCACAGCTTGGCTTTCACACAGCTGTGGAGAATTAATTTCTGTGGTCCCTTGCAGGGAAGCAGTATTTTTCCAAAACAAACAAAAACCTCAAATCAAATGAAATCTAAAAGATGAGGTTTTTCCCCCCTAAGTAAACCCCAAACTGGAAACTTGCATTGTCATAAAAGAAGTGCTGACTGGTTCCCAAGCAGGTAACAAAAATGTTTACCCTCCAGTAAATCGGATCATTTTCATTGCAGAGTAATACAGCACAGCATGAATTTATCCTCAAAGTCCTTCCCTCCAGCCTATTTCTGCTCAGGGCAGGCATAGCATTGCCTTAGACTCCTCCAAACTTTTCTGACAGACCCCTAAAGTTTCAGAGCTATCCAAATGCAATGTAAAGGCAAATACTTCCCCACGCTGGTGTCTGGCTGGTGAGTGGTGCGTTAAATAAGGCAGAGTCACAGAGCTGAGAGGCGCAGTCCCGCAGAGCACAGCTCCGTCATTAGAGCACAGCCATCCCCCGGCAGCTCCCCACACCAGGGACACACCAGCTCTCCCAGCCACACAGGATGACCGGATTCGGCTTCCCAGCTTGCAGATGGCATCCCTTGGAGCAGGCTGTTGGGGACTTGTGTGGGTCTCAGTCCCATGTCCCATTCTCCCCATGTACAGCCCTGATGCTGCTTTGCATCAGCCCAGGCGCTGCTGTAGCCGGTCACTGCGAGCGGTCGGAGGCAGCAGGCATTGTGAGGGCTGTCAGCACTGCCACCAGTGCCAGTGACTCTCTTTTTGATTTACATTTTCTACATCCTTTCTGAGAAACCTCAATTGTCTATTTAATCCCTTAGCACTGGAGCAAAAGCATTCAGCTGTGCAACCCAGTATAGCAGGCGCAAATTTGATACCCATTAAAGCTGAGGAGTTACCAGGCATAAAACCCCATATGGGGACAGTATAATCCCTGGTGTAATTCCATTCATTTTCATGTACCAGTGATGAATCTGACACAGCAATTGGGATTTCCAGCTTCCCACATCCCTCTAGTGTGTCCAGTAGAAGCAATTCCAGCTTGCCTTTCTATAGGTGTGAGCAGAATTAGGTTTATTCTGATGATGTTCTCTGATGTTCCCCTGCACGCTCTGGTCATGAGCAGGGACCACAGTCTTGCTCTCTCTGTACAAAGTTTTCCTCACCAAATAGATCTCTTTACAACCAGATCATTTTTATCTCTGCTTGCTTCCAGAGTGTGACGGGAGCTGGTTTTAGAGGCAGGCACACAGGGCAATGCCATGAAACACTACGCTGCGGCAAGATTCAATTAGGGCACGACTCAACCTCGGTGCACGAGTCAAGCACTGCTCTCTGCAAAGAGCAGAGATGTGCTTCAAAGGACTGTCACACAGAGGGTCCAAAGATGACAAGACGGGCCTGACGGTTTGTAATACACTTACAGTGGGTGCAGCTGAGCATGTGTGTCTCTTGTGAAGTTTTATTGTCCGGATAACAAATTACACATCAGGATGTATGAAAGTCACAAGCATTATACCCTCACTTTATAGGCCTGGCACTAATGTATGCATTTGGGTTTAAAGCACTTTCTTGCAAGTTAAAACCCAGCCCTGCTAAGAACTGGTGTAATTCAATACTTCCTTTGAAAAACCTCCCATAGGAAGATTAGAACAATCTTAGTGATTACAGTCTATCTGGGGTTCACAGATGCCAGTAATCTATGGAAATTGTGAACTCAAAGGATTTATGTCTAAATGTGATTTAAAATCCACTACCAAATCTCCATCGTGGTGGGGTTTTTTTTTTAATGATTTCTTTCTTTCTCCTCTCTCCCTCTTCTTTTTTTCCCCCTCAGACTGAATTTCTCTAAGTGGCTGTAATGTCTGTCTCAAAGACAAGCAGGCGCAAGTCAAAGAGCAGCCTGCCGCCTTCACCGCAGCCGCTGCCCGTGGTGTGCGAGCACCGTCCTCCACGGTAGTTCCAGCAATTGCCCCAGATGAAGGCTCCGCTCCGGAGCCTGTCCGCAGCCCTCTCCCTGATGAAAGGCAGCTGTGGACAGGTTTCAGTTTATTCTGTTTAAAGACCTATCACGGACTCCCACGTGAATGGGAATGTAAAGAGAAGTCACAAATCAAACCTGAACTGTGCAGCCCACTTAGGCGAACGCTATTTGCGCCATATGTTTTGCAGGTTCTTTTCATTGGAATAGTAAATTGGTCCAAAATTAGGGCCAGATTTTAGAAGGCAGCACTGAATATGTGTCTGCTGAGCACGCATGTACGTGAACTCAGCCGAAGGGACAGGTCACTCCCATCCTGCAAAGAGGCAGGGTAAATGGACACCGACATGCAGGACATGGGGATGGGCATATCCGCAGACTTTGTGTGCAGGGTGCTTGTGTACAGCTCTTCCAGGTGACTCCTCAGTGTCTGCCTTTGGGACTCTGACCTTGACACCAGCTATCGCTGTGTGGACACAGTTCTTACTTCCCAACGTTGGGTACTCCACACGCAGATCCTCACATGTTTAGGTGGGCATATATCCACAAATCTTTAGTATAAGCTTTTCAATTACAGGGCTTTCAAACAACAACAACAATAACCTTGTCTTCCCAGCCTGTTCAAATAAACTGTTGCAGATTAAGGGCCTGAGTTTTTGTCAAGTTTAAACAAATACGTAGAGCACAAGAGCTCTGCAGTATTGCATTCCCGTGACAGCCAGCTCCCAGCAGCAATCCAAGGCAGAGTGACGCACTGATGGGATTGCTTGCCCATCGGCTCCCCTCTCACCAGCTCAGAAGATGCAGATCCAGCGGGTCCTTAATCCAAACCAGGGTTTTGGTTTTACAGCTCTGCAATAAGGAGGTTTTGCTTACCCCAAACCTGGCTTCAATTTTATCTCATTTCCATAAATAGCACTAGGAACCTTTGGCAATGTTTTGCCACATTTTCCAGTGGAGGACAGGCAAAGACTCAAGGCCAGTGCTATGTAGGGGTGTCTGAACAGTGTTTCTCCTGCCTCTTTGCACCTAAGAGCCCTTCAAGTCTCCTGCCCAGATGTTTTATCCTCTTCTGCTTTTCAGTCCATATTTTCGAACTGTCGTTCCCTTGTGTTTCACCTAATTTCCTCCCAGTTTCCACCTCCATTTTGTCACTTAATCATGTGGGCCTCTGTAGCCTCTCATTTGCTTGTGGTAAATCTGGCATCTTTATTAAATCCAGACTGTTTCACTCAGGGGGCACATTTACAGGTAAATCTCCTTATAGGCAGCCACCTCTGACTCAATAGTACATTTAATCCTGCAGCTGTCAAACGAAAGGTGATAAATCATCTACCTCTGATCAAATAAATCCTGCCTCTTTTCATTCAACCATGGTACTTCTCCTGCATTATTGAGGACAGGGTGTTGGCTTGGCCTGTGATAGCTACGGACTGAACTTTTCAACGCTTAAAGATCAGCTCCCTTGTCAGCAACATCTAAATTTGTTTAATTTGTGCTGAATTGGGGCCCAAAAAAAGTGATTTTTTCTTTGTTTGGTTTCTTTGTTCGGGTTTTTTTGGAGGGTTTTTGTTGGGGTTTTTTTTTTGGGGGGGAATGGGGATTTGGGGGTCTTTTTGGTTGTTTTTTTTTTGTTTCCTGATGCTGGAAGAAGGAAAACAAACCCAAAAAAAGCAAGCTTGGATCAAAATCCTGCTGTAGAGCTAGGAAAGGGTTAAAGGCATCCCGTCTCCATCCTGAGGAGTGATTCAGTAGGCTGCTCTGCCCGGGCAGCCCCTGCCTCTACACAAAGCCCCATTGAGCGGGGCAGGATCGGGGCAGGAGGGGTTCGCAGAGCAGTTGTAACTCCACAAGCCCGCTCCTTTCACCGCAAAGACCCAGCAAGGCCCGTTGGCAGCTCCCGCGGAGTTCGCAGGCTCTGCCAGCCAACTGCTCCCTGTTTGTTCCTTTTTCTTAAAACAACAAGGCACACAGGGAAAATAAATACAAAAAGCCCCCGGTATGTGTGTAGCATTAAGCTGCAAGAGCCGCTGCTCCGGTCCAAGGATTTTAGAAACCTACGGTTTCTTCTGCCACGCTAATTTGGCCATGTTGCACCTGCAAAGTATTTTTTATTCCAGCATCCTTCTTAAACACAGATGTACATGCTGAGCCGGGAGCCTTCTGAAGTGCTCTGTGTTGACTTAACTCTTTCCCTCTGGACTCCAGCGACTTCAATAAGATCACTTATGTCAAGGCTAAACGCTTTGAAAACCCCCGCTCTCAGGTGCACGGCTCATGTGCTCCCATTTGTGTGCCTAAATTTCACCTACCTATATCTACCCCTTGACTTCCAAATATAGTCTGAGCCGTACAGCCCATAAGTCCCTTGACTTCAGTAAGGTTGTTCAGTACCTATAAAAAAAACAGGCCACTTGTTTTGAAGTGCTCAGACATGGATTTAGGCCCCAGATGCTCAAAACCTACAGCTTAAATTTAGACATCTGCATCTGTACCACTGGCAAAGTGTTTTTATTTTTGGAAGCACTGAGCCCCAGCAGCTCCCATTAATTTCAGTAAGAGCTGCTGGGAGCAGAGAGTCTTGGAAGCCCCTTCTGGGGAAGCTGTGCTAACATTAGACTCTTGTTTTCAGAAGCGTTGGCTTGAAAAGAAATGACACACAATCAGGAGGAAGCAAAATGTTTGTTTAGCCTTCCTATTTAACAAAGTCGTTCCATGAGCAATGGATCTGGTAAACTCCAGTTTCTTGAGGGTTGGTGCCCAGTATCCTCAAAATCCCACCACCAAATAGCAGTTTTCTCAACTCCCAGCCTCTCACGTTCCCAGCCTGGTTGGTGGGACAAACTGCTGTGGCCAGATCCTGCTGGCTGGCTGGGCAGTTGGCTGCTGCCACTGAAAACTGAGTGACAGCTGCCTTTCCTCCAGTGCCAGCTTAAACTCTTCCTCTTTCTTCTAACCAGGCTAATTTTCATGGAAACTGCAGGAACTTATGTGTTGCAGACCTTTAACCTTCTATCAAATTTGGTTGAAAAATTGCCCAGAAGATATTACGGACAAGAAACACAACTGGATGAGGTTTGTTTCCTTAGGAACCTAGGCTCAAAGGAAAAATTAATCAGGTATTTGTGGATATCTGAAAAATTCAGGCTAGAGAACTGAGTTATAACCAGTTAAAAAAAATCTACGAAAGACAAAGCCAAAAAAGTTTACAAGGCTGTGAGACCTAAAGGCAATTTTAAGTTTAAATGCAAGCACAAACCTGAAAAATGCATACAATAGACAATATGTGGCATTTTCTTCCATTTTAACCTACGCCTGTGTGAGACAGGTGAGACTGGTGGTGCGTGCGGTTCCTCTATATGGAAAGCATGTGGCTCACAATGAAGTATACGATTCAAATAAGTGTCACATTCAGGTAAATCCCTGTACAACACATATGAGTGTCTATAGCTACAAAAATGATAATTCACACTGAGCCGAGGATTGTTGCATCGTGTGCTGCAGCAGTTATAAAGCATGCGGTGTCTGGGGAAGAAACAGCCTAACAGGAGTTTTTGTAGATGACATTTACCATGCTTTTAAAACAGTTACAAATACAACCCAAAAAGCCATAAATTCCATCTGTGTTCACAGCTGAAGGAGACACCAGTAACTCGGTCTCCTCTTCCATGAGACAGGAGAAAATGTCAAGGGAGAACACTATGATTTTCTAGAAAGCAAGAAAGTGAGGAAGAGAAATCCATGGCAAAAGCAGTTCAAGTATTTTTAAAAAAGGACGCTTGGGAAATGAAGCCTATTGGGGCAGTGGAACTGTATTGAAAAATGTAGGAAACACCCCATCTCAGGATGAGAGGAAGAGGTGCCAGGCTGAATTGGTGGCCTTGTATTGCTCTTTGAACTATGATTGCTCTAGCTGTGGTCTCCGGGACCCGTTTTTTTAACAGGCACTCCAAGTTCCAAGATGGGAGAAGATTTATTCTCCTCCCCGTTTTATCTTGCACATACAAAGAAACTGTTGATATAAAATTTTGCTACTGCATCTTCCGAAGAAGTTGTATATGCCAGACATATGGGCTCAGCTGCCCTTGCTGGCAGGAAATATCATTAACAGCTTTGGCTGTAGATAGCGATGCAGTAGGCAGTTAACGTATCTTAGGGGACAGCAGTGCTGAGATGTTCAGGAGAGGAACACAAGGCAAGTCCTAGGGTGGGCTGGGACAATATGTAGGAGTTTCACGAACTCCATACGTGGCCCTTCCAAACTCTTTTCTCCAAGAATTGTGAGGAAAATCCTCAAAGACCACATTTTTATGGAGCAGCAATCTTGCAGTATTTCTTTTTGAAAGCTGTCAAATGCAATGCTTCCAAAATGCACTGCCCTGGCTGCCAGGGATGGGTGACCTGGGCGCTGGGTGTCCCAGGGGCCCTGGCTGATGGGTGCGATGCCTGCTGTTACAGGGCAGCAGAGGCTGCCAGGGCTTCCCTCGTCTCTGCCCATCTGCTCACTGCGCCGCACTGGAGGGAGAAGCTGGGAAAGCCGGTGGACAGCCTCCCAAGCCTTAAGGCTCCCTGAAACCATTTGTTTTGCCCAATGAACTGGTAGCATGCAGCAAAAGGCATCCTTGGGGCACTGGCTCCCAATGGCCAAGGTTCCCTAGTCAAGCAAGAGGTCTCCCCATCTGCAGGAGGCCAGCAAACCCTCCGCCACTGCAGCACTGATGCCCTTCCTAGTCTTCTCCTGTGTTCGTGATCAAGGAATCCAGTGCTAAAACTGGCAATAAACTCACAGCAGATCTCTACCCTCCAGTTTTAGTAGCTGGCCACGTTTTATCCCCTTTCTAGGTTTTAGGTTGTCAAAGGTCACTTGAAACCTGGCAAGAACACATTTTTTCCTCCATCTTCTCTCAGGGCAGTGGTGGTGGTAGGGAACATGACTCTGAGGGAGTGCTGCCCCACTGAGTTTTCCTACCTGCTTGTGTTTGTTCATTTTGATGGCAACATGGCACAAGCTTTGGCCAGTCTCAAGTGACTCACTAGATTGCTGGGAGCTGTTCAAGGAAGATAACTGAAGGAACAGACAACAGGAAAATTTTCTAACTATGGCAATGGATTCTGAAATGGGTGCTGAAGTATCACAAAGTGAAAAAAGGGCTACATGGTGATAATATATGGCAGTGAATTTAGAGTGTGAACCCAAGATTTTGTCTCATTCAGGTTTTGTATGCTGTCCTCAGAAATGCTTAATGTAGGGTTAACAAAGAGCACTGTAATACAGACCGACCCTTTCTCTTGCCGGGAGCCTGCACCCTGCCATCCTGATTTATTCCTTATTCATAGGATGAAAAACCCCATTGGTTTCAGGAGGAGACATTTCAGATCAAGGACTGAAGCATTTGTGCCTAAATTTTCAGTCCACGTATTTTACACACTTCTGAATACTAACAACAATGCTGTGACTCTGTAGGGATACATGCATTTAAATCAGCATCAAAACTCCTTTATGGCCAAGATTTAAAATGTTGAATGCATTAGAGAAGAGAAACATTTGCACTGTGTTTCTTATTGTTGGTTGCCTTTCTGTAAGTGCTTTCAACACCACCAAATTAGTCCAGAAGTGGTTAAAAGCAGCTAAAGGGAGCTTTGGAGGACTCGGTGTCAGCTGGCATTCTAATGAGAATTAGACAATCGGAAATAGACAGCTCCGAGGCCAAACAATTAGCCAGACAATTAAAAGGCTCTACTGTACAGGGTTTTATGTGGGATAGGATAATGCAGCCGCAATATTTGTGCTAATAAGGTAGACGGATAAGAATGAAGTTAATTTCCTTTCTCAGCAGCTAAATGAACAGATCGCGCCATTTTAGTCAAGCCTAAAAGGACGTAATTTTTCCCTGATCAGAAAAAAAGGTAAAAGAAAGAAATAGAAATGATAGTTTCTGGCTATGGAAATAAAGCTGGATATTCAACTGGTGTGGAGCTTGCAGAGGTCCAGCACCAATGCTGCCCTGTTCTGCTCTATCTTCTGCCTTCTGCAAATGCCTCTTTTGCCTGTGTCATGGCTAAATCTCTCTCCATTCTCGTTCTGGATTTTTCCATATGTACAGGATAAGACCATTATATCTATCTATTTTAATATTTTTGATAATATGTTGCTCACTACAGATCAGAGGTATGACAATTTCACGTGAAAAATTAAACAGGGAAGAGTATGAACGCAAACTGCTACTACCCCAAAAAATGCAGATAAGCTTCCTGCATTTGGAGAAATTGCAAGGTACGGTACACTGTGGGGTGTGGAGGATGAGTCTCACCCTGGGAAAACCCCCTTCCAAGTTCCTTGGCGAACACTGTCCACCAACTATGGAAGAGACATGGGCTGGAGGCCAGAGTGACTCCAGAAATATGCCCAACTCTAGAAGGCTTATCTTTCCTCTATATTCTGAAATCCCGACTTCCTCTATGCCTCTTTAACCCTACAGCATAGCGATGACATGCCAAGAGACAGCCAAAGATCCAGGTCCCATTACCCATCCTGGTTTGTATGGGACTGGCTCAGCAGCATCTTGCACTGGTGCTTGCAATCTCCCTCAAGGCAAAACCCTCTGAGCTTTAACATCCAGCTGGGTTATGTAGAACTGCACCCAAACTCCATGGCACAAAGCAGATGCTACCCTCTTGGTGCAACGGACATGGTCCCTTCACCTGGACATGGTCCTGGGCAGCTGGCTCTAGATGGTCCTGCTGGAGCAGGGCAGTTGGACCAGATGACCTCCAGAGGTCCCTTTCAACCTCAACCATTCTGTCACTGTGTGGCTCTTTGTTGTGCCATGCACTGATAATGTAAACCAACATTGAGGCTTCGAACTCTTTCTCCTGCACTGGAAGTGTCACCTCTGGGAAAGAGGGCTGGAAGTTTGCAGAGATGTGTCTAGGAGCCCCATTCAAAAAACACACACACACGCAGAGCCATTTGAGGTTTCATGTTCCTTATACCATCTTCCCCTCTCCTTCAGACAGCACAGACTGCTGCCAGAGCCTGCCGTCACGCTTTGCATTAGGTTACTGGCTTCTGTGGTGTACCAGCAGTCATGTGTTGCTATTTAGCAGAGAGCACCACCAAAACAGTGAAAACGAGCTATTTTGGTTTGGTGTCTCCTTGCAGTTACAAAAGACCAGAAGCAAGTTGTCATACATGGGATAATTTAATCCCAAGGAAAACAAGCCATTTGGAAAATGAGCCGTTGGTCCATTTTACAGTGGGGCACTGTGTTGTTTGTCTGTTGTGATGGCAGGGTTTTTGTATCTTCAAGGTTTACCGCACATGCACAGGATAGGTCAGACGTGGTCAGCTTTCCACACTGCCCCTCTCTCTCCTCCTTCTTCCCCAAAAAAGCCATCTGAATGGACACGTGACAATATTACACACTCAGAGGCAAATGTATTTACAATGCATCGGCATGGCTCAGTTCAGTCTATAATTACCACATTATGGCTTCAACCGAGCCATTTCTCCAATAACGCCCAGATGTACCAACTACTTCTCTTCTATAATGAAAATAGATGAGAAACAGGTGACAAGCCCTGTTTGTAGCAGAGGGAGGGAAAGAAAGTTTTGGCTAATCAGAAAATGGCCCTGACAAGAATCCTGTATCAGAACAGCGTGGTGAAGGTGCCTTACAGTCGCCCCTGTCTGGCAGGTCTGATGTGGAAGATCACAGAGCTAACTATCACTTTAATATATTTAATACAGGTGTCTGTATTATTAACTAAAATCTCTTCTTGGCCACTGGTAACTGGAAGCATGTGTTTGAGGCTGTGTTCCCATCTCACCAGCCCTGGCACCATGAACTCTGGCCAAGTTCTGCTCTACCAATCTCCTCACTTTCCAGACCGACTCCGAGCAGGAGGCCCCTTTGGAGGATCAGGTGTACATTGGAGTCCTTAGCCCTTCCTTACCCTGTTTTTAATAAGGCCTTTTTGTATGATTGCTCCTTGGTTCTTGCTCTTTTTTCGAGCAGGCACACACAGAGTCGAGGATCTCCATGGTGCAGAAATCACTGTCCACTTGTCTCTTCCCTGGGCACACTGACACAGAGACCAAAGGAGGGATGTAAGATGCAAATAGCATCCCTCTGGATGACTGGAAATTGCATTTTTGATCAAAAAGCCTTTCCCAATGACTGCTGTATCAAAACCTGGTAGGCAAGCAGTTTTGTCCCAGAATTCCTGACCGTATCAAAACCCCTGGAAAACAGGCAGTGTCTTCCTCCAGTTGAAATCATTCTGCGTTCACAAGCAGCAACAGGGGAAATTTTACCAGGCTGACATACACCATGCTTATATTGATACTAGTACTGCTGCCTACAAACCACAGCACTGGAAAAATAGTAGTTACACACAGCTTCACCAAAGGACTTCAAGGATGCATTTGCTCTGTCTGGCATATCAACTGAAAGCTACTTAATTTTAATTTTGTGCTGCATATACGTAACATCCTCACTAACAACAATGAGGTAGAGCGATGTAGCGCTAATGGGAAGGTTAACAGACTTACACTAGTCTGTGAAAGAATAAATTCTTAAAAACCATATACAATAGCCATTGCCTCCCAGCAAACACATTTAAATGTGAGGGCTTTTTCTGCTATGACATCATTACTATTACGAATGATGCTGTAGCACTTTTACTATTACCTGGGGAAGTGTCGTTCACATATGACTAATAGACAGTTGTTAATCATTTACATGATTAACATGTTAGTGCTTCCCCCCACACTGATTCCGTCACATTTGTCAACTTGCTTTTGTTTATTTTATTTTAAGCAGCTCTAGCCACAAGATGCGTGAAGCCTTGCTGTGGGTTAGCAGTGCAGTTATCTGAAGGACTGAATCACAAGTCCTCCATGAGCATCGCTGGAGGATTTCACTGGAGATGCCGGTGCAGAGCTCAGGCGATCAGCAGTGGTTTCTGGATGCGTTTTGACGTACTGCCTGTAACCAGATGAGACCCAAGTCCTCCCGAAGTCAATGGAAAGCCCTGCCATTGCCACAATTTCACCCAGTAAGATCCAGGAACGCCTGTTACTCTAGGATATTTACTACAAGGAGGGCCACGCTGCCCAGCTTTTGTTTTCTATTGAATTTAGCTATCATTTCCTAGGTTTCCCCATTGTGTGGCTTTGGCTTCTGAGCCCATCTGCTACACTTCAGGGTATGTTTTCATTCTGGTGCGTGGGCTCTTGGCTCATTAACGTGGTGTTAATGGAGTATGGCAGCTAGAGCCTTCCTCCACTCACTGATAAGACACTCCTTTCGGAAGGAGGTTTGCCCACAGCAGATTCAGCAGCTGAAGCATTTATCTGCCATGGAGTGTTAATAACTGTCGGGTTATAATTACCAAATCTCAATATTTACAGAAAAACAGCCTCTCTATTGTGCAGCTAATAGCACAATCTTGAATGTACGAAATGCCAATTTGCTCTGAATGAGGAGCTGCTTGCTAAAATTCAAAAGCAATTAAACCGTAAGCAGTAGCTGACATTTAACGATTATACTGTTTACCAAGGAGCCGCCACTTACTGGGCGCAATTCTGGCGGTGAAGATGCTCTATGGGACAAAAGGACCTGGGGACACTCCTCCCCAGCTAAACCACAGAGAGGATTAGTGCATGCCATGCCTCAGCTGGGAGACTGGAAAACTCAAACCATTTTCAAACCTCTAGATATAAGGAACAAATTTTTTACGCTGAGGGTGGGGAAACACTGTCACAGGTTGCCCAGAGAGGTGGTAGATGCCCCATCCCTGGAAACATTCAAGGTCAGGTTGGACGGGGCTCTGAGCAACCTGATCTAGTTGACAATGTCCCTGCTCATTGCAGAGGGATTGGACTAGGTGGCCTTTAAAGGTCCCTTCCAACCCAAACTATCCTATGATTCTATGATTTGAGTTGCCTCAAACAGCTGGCTGGCAGCAGATCCCACCGCACCTTCTTTAGCTGCTCTGATGTGGGATCAGGTTGTGCTCTGAATAGATGAGGCGGCTCCTCTGTTTTCTACTACTAAAGAGAGGGAAGGTATGTTTAGTTCCCCTGTCTTTATTCCTTAGCTCAACTGGTCTAGTATGTACATTCTTAAATGTGTTACTTGTCTTCTCCGCATGAGTGAGGGATCTGGCCCTCCATATCTGATATGTTTCCTCATATCAGCAATTATACTGTACACTTGAATAAACAGAAATAGGCAAATAATTTTTTTATTATTACTCTTTAGACAGTCTTTTTTTTTTTTGGTTTTGATGGCCCAAAGCCACTTTTTTCTTCCTCAAAGAAGTGAAAAGTTCTATTCAACTTGGGTTGAACAGAAAAATCTTCATTCAACTTAAATTGAAACATTTCTGGTTTAATTTAAACAAGGATTTAAAGGAAGGGGTTTTCTTTCTTACTGTTCTTTATTATTACAAAGCTGAGACAAATTTCAAAACAAAACTTTGTTTCCTACTGAAAAAACAAACCACTTCAGTTATATCGAAAATGTCAAGACATGCCTGCTCTGCTGTTGCCAAAACCACTTGCTAAATTTCACAAGTATTGGTAAAAAGTTTTGTTTGATTCAAACCTGTACTTTTTTTTTTGCAGCAAGGGAAGTCTGTGCCCTAGAATTTCATCCCAACCTCCAGAAAGCAACCTTCATCCGCATTATCCCAGAGCACCCGGGAAATCAGGACTGCGAGGCTTCCTCCAATACATTTATATAATGAGCAGGTCACCTGTAGAAACTTTACAATGGATTAAATGCAGCAGAGAAAACCTGCCTGGTTATCACGGTAGATGTATGGATATTGTGCTTGATCCAAGGACCAAGACCTGCACAGGAGACGTTCGGTGCAGGATGGGACGCAGATCTGCCCAGCAGCCAAGTGGTGCTGACTGCACCCCTGCAGAGGTGGAAACCTGGCAAAGGCTGCCTTAGTGTCCTCATCCCTCCTCCAAAAGCCTGGCCAGCGGGGATGGAGGGCAGCTGATATCTATGCATGGGGCATACCCTGGTTATCGTTTCTTGGCTTCAGCCAGGTCCTGTGTTTGCCCTGAGAAGTGCAAGGACTGTCACCCTGAACTTTAGGCAGCTTTTGCAACCCCTCTTGGCCCATTTTCCCTGCTCCCATACAGCCTCCAGCCCAGTGCTGTGTCCCAGGAGTATAGCCCAGCATCCGACCCTTTCTGATAAGGAATGGTGTAAGGATAAGCTGTTCAACACAGCTCCTGTGCCTACTCTAAGTGTTTGGATAGGAAAAAAAATCCACTTTTGCTAATACTTGTTACAGCGAGGGATAAAGTTTTCTATCTCTCGCCACATTTGGTAACTATTTACTTAACTAAATGGTGAAAAAGAGAAGCCTCAATTCTCCAGAGTTGCCTCCCTCAGCTTGTTTATCACTGTGTTGCAATGGCTCTGTGGTTGTGAAATCTCGAGCTGAAAACTCAAAAGGAAATTTCTAGTGACAAGCTTTCCTTGAGGCAGTAAACAAATAGAATTCATTAGGAGGAAGGAAGAGAAGCAGAAAACATTAAAATTAACACATGCGCACACGCGTGTGCCTGCACACACACACACACATGTGCGTGCTGCTTTTTCAGAACTGTGCTGAGAAAAAAAAAATAATCTTGATGCCAGGCTTTTTTTTTTCCAAGGATAACCAGCTTGATCTAATGCTCCCTGCAGTCGGTAGGAAGCTGAGCTTTCTCAGACTGCAACAGAAGTCAGATTGTACTTTTAGGCAGCCTGTTTCATCTGCCATGCCCTGAAAGTGCTTCACCCTTTCTACACCTGCTTGTGCAAACTCCAAAACATGGCTCTCTAGGAGTTCTCAGGTGTTTGCTGATAGACAACGTATTTGCTTAAAAGAAAAAGAATGAATAATGAATTAAAAAGAAGCCTCTGAGCCAACTGTACTAATGGATTTTTACCTGTAGCACTGAGACCTTGTATATTCTGGCTTCGTGTTAAAAAGCATGCTGATTAAACCATAATATTATGTTTTGATCTAGCCTACAGCTGAATGAATTACTGGCAGGAAACACAGCTCATGAATTCAATCAAAAATCCTTTCATTTGTCACAGCCGCTTCCTGTCCGTCTTTTAAACATCTGCTTCTCTTGTTCGCGACAGAAAAAGTCTTTGTTAAAATAATAAGCATTCACTGATCCTTCCCTCGAATAAAATGCACAGTTTCTCAATGAAACATGCTTTCCTCCCCCCTTCAAGTTTATTTTACATATCTTTAATAGCTTCCTCGTACCCCTCTCTTTCTTTCCGCTTTGAAATTCTGGAAAATCTCAAGCTGACAAAAGAAGGCATTTCCAAAGCACGAGCTCGAGCTGCCCCTGGCCTTTCTGCCAACGGGACCCAGGGTTTGGGATGCTTTGCTGCAATCCCTGCCAAGAGCCTCTCCAGCTCCTTAAATGGAAGCCACTTCCTTCCCGAGGAGGCCAAGCAGCCATCCAGCCTCCCGGGGCGGAGAGGTTTATCCAATGTCTTCGCTCTCCCGTGCGTGTGAAGCTGCAGCTGGGATGAGCACAGGCTTGTGGGAAGCATCACCGGTCCTTTCTTATCAGCCCCGGAGCACCACAGCTCCTCCTGGCCAGACAGTCGGGCTAGGAGAGAAACTGAGAGCAACTAATTTCTCAAATTTCCATTTCCAGGGCCAGTCATTGCAATCACCGTTTCGTGGTATCTGGGATCTAGGCTATTTATTCAGCTATTTGTGCAAGTGATGGATATCAGCTGTGCAGCCCCCTCCTGCTGTCCTTAAGTGTCTCACAAATCCACAGTCAACACGCTAGTGTTTATGCGCATGTTTGGCACTATCAGCAACTCCACATTTCCTTACAAGCTTCTACAGGGAAGAACACCCATCTTCCAGTGAAATTTACTTTGAAGTAAACCTCTTTCTTTGCTAATTACATCTTAATAATTAATTACCTACTTTCTGTAGTTCTGAAAGCACTCTGGGTGTTCGCTTCTAAACTTAACGATCCATTGCCCAGCATCGAAATGCAGCGAACTCTGGGGGGAAGCCGAAGAGCTGTCTAACAAACCTTAACAGTGCCCAGAAAACTCACCAGTGCAGGCATTAGGCTGGAGAGTTGAGGGCTTGAGAAGAAGCAGAAGCTGTATTAGAAAGAACCAGTGGTATCTCCATGGGTCTGGCTGCAATATCACTCACACTGTGTGCCAGCCCTGTGCTTCTTCCTAAAGCCACCCAAGGGAGGATGACCCTGAGTGGTCAGGCTGGGGGCAGACAGCTATCTTGTGAGAAGCAGAGTTGAAGTATTCTTCCCCATTCTGAGGAGCTGGAAAGAACGAGCCAGTCCAATTAGCACATTTTCATGTTTTTTTGCATCATGCGAACTTTCAAAATGTGAGACATTGCTTGCAAGTGACTAAAAGCTAAGATTGCATTTAACAGGCTGACAATAGACAGGAGCAGAAAATTATTAGGGATACTTGTATGATGCTTTTCCAATGTTTAAATGTCTGGTTTTTTTATTTCCAACTTTCTACTGTATGCTTTTTAAAATTTTTATTTTAATGTAATAATTTTTGAAGTATAGATTACATTTCTTGCAGAACTTCACTTTTGCTTTGATTCTCCATTACGTTACAGCTTCATCTCATCATCCCAGTGTTACATCTGAATAAAAGTGATGTACATTAGGGTTATCCCAAACTTAAGAATTCCTGCAGTGGGTCAGCCCAACAGTCAGCCTGTCCCTGACTCCTGTCTCTAGCTTGGGCTGACAGCAGGTACATGGGAAAGAGGATGGGAATGGTGTAAATGCATAGGAATAAATCCTTTGTATTTTCCACCAATTGCCAGCTGTTTGTAGCTTAGGGATCTCCTGAGACAGAGCTGGAGTGTTTGCATTTCATAGCTGTCAATGGATTTTTCTTCCTGAGATATGTTCAACTGCTTTTTTAAGGTAAAATCTTCAGCATATACAGCATCATGTGGCAATGAGTTCCACAGTTTAATTGCAACCGCTGCCTCTGCCTGTCTGGAGCCCAGCACCACCTCTTCATATGGGATGTCCCATAGGTCTTGTATTGAAAGAAATAGCCCAAATTTTTTCCTCTTGACTTGCTGGAGGGCATTCATGGTTGTCAGCACCTCTGTTGTATCCTCTCACTTATTCCCTTTTCTGACAAGGGCATCCGAGACATCTAGAAATGGTCCTATGCTTTGGGTTATCCTTGTAAGTTTGGCACATTTTTATTTCTAATATACCCTTTCTGAGAAGGAAAGGCAGAACTAGTGAATTCATGCGGCTGTTTTTCCTCTTTTTTCCTAAGAACCCCTGATGTTTGATTTGCTTTGCACTGCTATCAAGGAACAAATTGCTGTTTTCAAGGAGCTATTACAACTCCAGCATCTCATTCCTGAACAGACACGGCTAACTCACAGTCTATCAACTGGCATCTACAGTTAGGAGTTTTTCCCATGCACAACATTTCACATTTATCTAAATTAATCTCGTCTGCTCTTTTATTGCCTCGCTCCTAACTATAGTGAGTGCCTTCTGCAAGTTTTTGCAGTCAACTTTCATTTTTATTACCCTTAATAGCTTACTATCAACAGCAAACATTGCCACCTCACTATCCACCCTCTTTTCCAGATCGTGGGAGAGAAGAGTTCACTCCAACCCTGCCCTGAGCCAGCCGTTTCTGGTGTAGTCCCAGTTACAGTGACAAACCCATGCTTCTACTGGTAGAACTTGTTTTGCTTGTGGAAAGAGGTTTTCCAATACTGGTACAGCTTTGCCAGGTGTGTCCACACTAGGAGCAATTTGCCAGATTAATCTGATGGCATTTTTGTACCAATATAAAAAAACCCTCTCTTATGGTTTACAAGCATCCCCTGGACACAGTATGAAACCTGGGAGTGGAGTAGTGCATCCTTCCAAAAAGGAGCAGGGCAGTTTAAGTGGGAGACATCAAGGTACTATATAACTTGGGATATTTAACCTTGGGGTCTAAACCAGCTGGGTATTTTCTACCAGTCGAAGAGAAAATAACTCCTCCAGGGGTATAAATTAAGAAAGAAAAAATGGAGCTGACAGCGAACGTAGGAGCGTAAATTATTTTCTGTAAGTAAATAAGCAGACAGTTGCTGTCAGAGCTTCTGCTGCACATCCCCACACAGCCACATTAAGATTTCTGTGGTGGCCCGCGCAACTGTGTAGTGAATTTTAATAGGCACTTGGAGGACTTCTGAAAACCAGTTACTTAAGATCTGCAATATCTTTCTGTTCCAGCTGATCCAAGCTGAGGAACTTCTCAAGCAACCCATTTTCATGCCCTCTGCATTACTGGGCCTCCAAGGCGTGTGGGGCAGCTGACTGAGTGCAAATGCATGCATATGAAAAATCCTAGCCAATATCAACTTGATTTCAAGCTAGAAACAACAATAAGAGACAGGATGGACCAGGATGGGAGCCGGAGTTGCTGCCCATTCATCTGCTGAACTGCAACAAGAGGTCTGGCATGGGGGCTTTGCCTGCTGGCTGCTGCTGGTGAGAAGATCACGGTTCGCCAGAGGGTGTCAAGGCAGGAGGCTGACCCACACAGTGAATGCACGAGGTGAAGCATGAACCGGTTGTGTATGCCTCATACCCAGGCACCAGTGACCTGCTGACTTTGGAGCCTCCCACCCCTCCTTTTTTTTTTTTTTTTCTTTTTTTTCAAAAAACCAAGACATTATATGCAATTAGCAGACAGCAGGTTTCACGCAAACCAAAGTAAGCACTTTTCCATCCAGCGCAAGTTAAACAGTGGAGCTCGTTGCCATCAGCTGTTGGAGAGGCCAGAAGTTAAAACAGCAATTAGACAAACTTGTGGAGGGAAAGTCGGTTGGAACTAATAAACACAAAGATACTGCCTCTGGCTCAGGAGCTCCCAGCCCTATGATTGCATCGGGAAAAGGACTGTGCCATGTTTGCCTGTTTTCATACATTTTTGCTCCAGCATCCACTCCTTGCCAGAACTAGTACAGGATCCTGGACTTTAGGATAGAATAGAATAGAATAGAATAGAATAGAATAGAATAGAATAGAATAGAATAGAATAGAATAGAATAGTTCAGTTGGAAGGGACCTACAACAACCATATAGTCCAACTGCCTGACCATTTCAAGGCTGACCAAGTTAAAGCGTGTTATCCAAATGCCTCTTAAACTCTAACAAACTTGGGTCATCAACCACCTCTCTGGGAAGCCTTTTCCAGTGTTTGACCACCTTCTCAGCAAAGAAATGCTTCCTAATGTC